>WMED01015343.1:0-13685 GCA_019650415.1 Pipa parva | reverse complement strand
GCAGCCATGAATCGTGATACGAATCGAATCGTTGTTAAAATGAATTGTTACACCCCTAGTGGAGAATGATGATTGGTTGTATGCGTGGAGAATAATGATTGGTTGTATGCGTGGAGAATGATGATTGGTTATGTCAGGATTTTTTTGCCCTTTACTGGGCTTTAAATTACAGTTTAGGAATATTTTAAATTTCAACTTGTTTATGAAATGAATACATTTTTGGAATAAATGAATAATAACAAGTTAGATAACATACCAGCGCTTCTAAATGTTTGCGCCATTAGCATCCAGTCCCAGCACAGAGCCTGCCTATTCTAATCTATCATAATAAAGCCATTAACAGCTCTGTACTGTCAGTCAATAAACGCCCTCATGTACCTATTTCATCATTGCGCCCTGACAGCATGTCATAAGCGTTTCTCTGTGCCCTGGAGGTATACATGATCCATGCAGATACAGAAAAGATAGGGAAGTGTAGCCATTATTAAGTGCTGTGATGTCTGTGCTATGACAGGTACTGTTCGCTTCAGGCTGCAAAATATTCATTTTTTAACAGGTAAAGTGGTTCTCAGTGACCTGCAAACGATTCTGCAAAGTTTCATAGAAATTTATCTTGTACTAATGTGGGATGACTTCGCAACAACTTGTCTCCTTACATAGTAACTCACACCCACTCATATATACACTCACACCCACTCACATACACACTCACACCCCCTCACATACACACATACACACTCACACCCCCTCACATACATACATACTGTACATACATACACTCACATACGAACACATATTCACACCCACTCACATATACACATACACTCATACACACTCACATATACATACACTCACATACGTACACACATTCACACCCACTCACATACATACATACACTCAAATACATACACACACTCATACACACACAATCACACACACTCACATGCATACATACACACACTCACACCCACTCGCATACATACGTACACTCACATACACACTCACGCACATACACACACTCAAATCCACTCTCATACATACATACACTCATATACGTACACACATTCACACCCACTCACATATACACATACACTCACATACTTATGGCCCCATTCAGAAGAAGCTGCTTTATTCTGATATACTTTCATAGTCAGTAAAGTAATTAACACAGCAGAACTGCTCATATCAAATCTCCACTAACACTGTTAACAATAGAAAGTGCCTAACAGCACTGTGCAGTCATTTGTGCAAGGGACATTACAGAGCACAAATCAACATTCCCATTCACAGTAAAGACGGGTACCTTTCCCAGGTTAGAGTGCAAAGCATATAGCAGTTTTCCCAGTAACAGTACAGAGTACACAATAATATTATTTGGTTACAGTGCAGAGTGGCCATCAGCATCTCCCAGTGGCACAGTGGCAAGTAATATTACTATGTTACAGTGCAGTGTGCCCAGTAATATTACTATGTTACAGTGCAGTGTGCCCAGTAATATTACTATGTTACAGTGCAGTGTGCCCAGTAATATTACTATGTTACAGTGCAGTGTGCCCAGTAATATTACTATGTTACAGTGCAGTGTGCCCAGTAATATTACTATGTTACAGTGCAGTGTGCCCAGTAATATTACTATGTTACAGTGCAGTGTGCCCAGTACTATTACTAAGTTACAATGCAGTGTGCCCAGTAATATTACTAATTTAAAGTGCAGTGTGCCCAGTAATAGTACTAAGTTACAATGCAGTGTGCTCAGTAATATTACTACTTTACAGTGCAGTGTGCTCAGTAATATTACTAAGTTACAGTGAAGTGTGCCCAGCAGAAGCATCCATTTAAAGTGTAGAGTAGGCAGGTGTAGGAAGTTGAAGCAGTGACAGCACTGGCATATTACATACTATGTGTAGCCACCTTCATCTAATGCCACCACTAAACAGGGAATCCCTAAAATCAATAACTGACGTTTGGTACAGTTTTATTTATTATATTTCCCAGGCTCTCGTGGTTCTTTCCTCCACAAACACACAGTCTATTTGACAAACAAGAACATGTTAAACAGTTGCGGTGAATATGGTAGATGTTAGTAGCAATGGCAGCACAATGACAATTGATAAGATATCCACCAGACATCAACCATATCAGCTTCTCCAACATGTTAACACTTCACTGCAGGGATGACTTAGCTGCCCCCCCCCCCCCCCCCCCCCCCCCCCCCCCCCCGCCCAACTCCTTTCAGGGGGTTTCAGGGGAAAGCAATTTACCCTTCACCTGTCTCCCTATATTAGGTATTCAGCTGATGCAGGACACAAGGGTCCACTCCAGTCCTTGGTTAGGTACACTGCAACCCCTTAAATAGATGATTCTGCTTCTCTGTTACTTCTAGCTAGATGGGGAAGATACTCCCCCCAACCTAGTGGAGGTCTAAAATTTGTCGGACTTTTCACCTCACAGCAAATTATAACCCCAGGAGGGTCCTAAACTGGATGACGCAATAGACAGGAGTCTTTTAGTGTGCCTTGAAGCAAACATTGCTGCTAATGGTTATGTTGGTCAATAGATGGACTAGTAGATCAGTGAGAAGATAGGCTTTGTATTTGCTGATTTACTGCTAAGCCAATTCACATGGCTATTTTATATTTCCTTTCACTACTGCGCACATGTGCTAGAGAGACCTGGAGAAGAAGATGGGTGGACAGACACAGAAAGTTACCCACAATACCATGTGACAGGATCCAGGATGCAGTAGGATATAGACTGGTTATTCCATGTAGGGTTGGCTAAAGAATGCTATGAAAGGGGTTCCCTCAAGGAAAACCAATGAGCACTCTAAATCTGCAGCAGAGAGAATGCCATAAAGATCTTGGTATGCAGTGAAAATCCTGAACCATGCACAAATGTTACTGCTGTCGCTTAATGATTTTTTTGGCTACTGAATGCAAGCTCTTGAGACGACAATAACAATGATTTCATTTGCAAACAATTCCTGGGAGAGTGTTACTAAGTTACTGAGAAACATGTTATTGTCCCTAGTGTTGCATGGGCAACGAGAAATACAATATAGTCTTGTCTTTGGCACGATGAGAGTCAGCCATGACATCATAGAGGGAATCCTGACCTCACACAGCCTTGTAGTGGCAGGAGTTAGTCATAACATCACAACAGAGATAAATAAAAACAACAAAAAGGAACACAAACCACTACCAATGTGTATTATATATATATCATACAGAATAATCCCACATATAACATTAACACACCCACCACCCTCCACTATTCCCCAGGTCATTTAATAAACATGTCATGTGATCTTGCAAGTATAAAAGGAAACGCCAATCTGTAACCACAAATTGAGAAGTTATTAAACAATTATTTTAAGCTCTCTATGAGGTCTTTCTCCCCACCCCAAAACTCTATACCCCATGCCCACGGTTCCTTTACAGACTTTGTAAATTAAAAGCAAAGTTTAACTTCCTCTGAGCCTTTTATTTTGTTGATGGGGGTAATTGCCTTTAAGTAAAAGAATTCAGACATACATCATGTCTAGGAGTACAATAAAAAAAAAAAAATTAAAAAAGACAAAAAAATACATCAAATGTAATATTTTTCTTTCAGTGCAGACAACTGCTTTGAGATTTTCCATTCAGACAGTCTTGAAAACTGCCTCCAGCGTTTGCCAATTACTTCTGACAAATACCATTCGTCTGACAGTAAAGTTAAAAAACTGAAATAAAAACAGTTGCGAGGGAAGATAGTCTGATAAAAGGAATTCTGTTCCTCGGCTGAGAAATGACTGGAACTTGTGTGTTCACAAGACAGGATTTATGCTTTGTGTCACTGGCGGATTCCATGTCATTCTAAATATGTTACAGAATAAAAAAAAAGCCTTAATTCTCATGGAGGTGCCTTTTTACACTTCAACAAAGAAGGCATTGTGAGGCGGATTAGCTAAATAAACTGCATTTCTATTTAGAGATTCCCGCATTGTAGAGAGCTGTATAATGAAAAGGAACAGTTATCTTAATTGTGAACATCTTAGATGTTGTTTCTGTGTGTGTGTGTGTGTGTGTGTGTGTGTACACCAAAGGTCTTCATTGTGATCAAAAAGCATCATGGGTATTTTACAACTTCATATGATACAACTGTGATACAACTACAGAGGTCTAGTAATCCATAACAACCAATCAGAGCTTCACTTTTGGAATTCTAGTTCCTCTGTACCAGTAAAGGCTAATAAGTGATTGATTGCTATGAGTTGTTAGACCTTCAAACTCTCACCTGTTGGTGAATTTCCCTGTAATGATTGATATTTTTATTTTGCCTTAGAAGTAGGACCAGCCTAATGGTGGGAGGTACACTTTGCAAATACTGAATAAGGGGATTCCCAGTACACACAAGCAATGCTACAACTGCTCTTTCCTCCATGGCTGGCAACTCCAGATCTCCGCATCTTCATCCTGCTGCTGACTGCAAATCCCCCCTTTAAACGACTCCCCGAGCAGCCGCATAGGTAGCACGCCCCAAAGGCCGGTCCTGTTAGGAAGAGAAGGAAAGTATTGCAGCTTGCTTACACATTTATCAATAAAAATATACAAACAAATACACATATATCTTTGCAGGTTTGCCTATACCCATACTGGGCATGTATAAAAACATAAAAATATAGGTCCCTTCAATTAATAGGTTTATTTTCCTTTTAGTAATTACATTATTACAGTATGTGGCATCTGACCTTTAACATTGGGTAGACTCATAATATGATGAGTGTTCAAAGAATGCAGTAAAAGCAACCTTATTTGTGTATGGCTTTTGCTTTTATAGATATGCCTCACTGCCCCCCTTCACTTTGTTTTAACCAGTAAATTATCTCATTTTTGCTCCTCCCACTTCTTGAGTCCTGGGCTTAGTGAATATACAGTATATAAACCATTTTATTAAATAGTTTAAGCCTTGTTTTGCAAGTTTATCTTCGGCATCCAGAACAGGCACAAATTAGCTAACCACTTTTGTAAATGTATTAATCTTACACGCCTGTATGATCGTGGTGCATCACACTTGTGTAGCCAGTGGGTATACATTAAGCTGCACAGTCTTGTGCTTTGTTTGAATTCATTTGGAAAACTGTTAAATCCAGCATGCTCTAGCCACCCCCTCCCCCTCAATTGCCTACAGACTATCATTGCTTTGCCAATTACAATTCTCAATGAATGATTGCATTAATTCTATTCCCAGGCCTGTAGATTTATCTGACATATTTTGGGAACATTATGAAGGATATATTTTGGGAACATTATGAAGTTTATTACTGTACATGTTGTATATACGTAGTTAGTTGATATTGATACATGCAGTAGTAACTATCCATCCAGCTTTTGGCCAACTAATATCCAGTTGTCAATCGACAGAGCGCTGCTATAAGTGGATATTGTGCATTGGCCATTGCTGACCATCTGGGGGAAGTTTGAGGGGGAAGTGTTGGATAGGATTTTGCCGGCCATAGCTGAGACCACAGGACCCAAGAAGCGAGACCATCCATGGAATCCAGGAGAGTTGGAGGGTACGCTTTAGTAATCATCACCTGAAATCCAAGTTAACATTATTTTGAAGCCGTCTTCCTTCCCATGAAAGATACTTTGCGACCCATACTAAGTTCATTTTTTTTCTGGGGTAGGCTTCCTCTTACTATTTGGATGTAGGGTCACACTTACTGAGTAGCAGATGAGATATAGAACTTACTAATCTGCAAGTTATCCCAAGCATGCTCTCCCTTTCCCGAGGAACTAAAACATTCTACGACATCACTGACAAGTGTCAAAATGACAAGTGTGAGCATTCCTTATCTCTCAGCACCCAAAAGAACATAAAGCACTTTAGAATAAGAAAAAAAAAATTCTCAAATGATCTAAGCTAAGGAAATCTTGCCCTAGGTGTTCCAGAATCATTTCAATCTGCCCCTGCCCATCTCTTCACCATCCCAGGGCCCTAACAGTGTTGCTATAGGATTTTTATCTACAAATAAGCCTGTTTTCCACTTCATCCCATTTGCATGTTTCAGACTTCATTACCTTTTCCTATGTATATACAGCTGTGCTCTGAGCACTGGGTTCCAACTTGTCGCTGTCAGTGCCAGCGGTTTCAGGTCTGGACGTGATTGATTTAACACATAAACTTTTGTCCTCCCCAACCCACAATTGTTTGGAAGAGACTGCAAATTGTTCATTTCTTTCTGTTAGATGATAATCACTTGTGTAAATTAGGACTGCCACCTACAGGCACCCATAAACCATGTATAAAGCACTGAAATGTGTAGGGGACCAGTTTATCTTGGAATTGTGTTAAATGACCAGTGACAATAGAAAATAAATTCATTTGAATTAACATGGCAGTTATTTCTACTTGGGGATCCCAGTCAGGAGTGCTATGGGGTACAGAGCCTCCTGCTTAATTGCACTGGCACCATAATGTACACAACTGATCATAACCAACCACAAGTCAAGGATTGGGTAAGATTTAATCATTTCTGAAATTCATGACACTACAACGCACAACAGTTTGTATAACACATAATAATATCCTTTAAGTCAGTGTTAGATGCAAGAGGTGTTAAAGGACAGTGTACATTGAACAGCTTTAAGAGAGATGGATCCATTTCTAGACCACATAGACACTAATAAATCCCGACACACATTAATCTTCCAGGAACTAGGGTTAATGCCATGTAAACCAAAAGTGACTGGGTATCCTGGGTAGTTAATCTGCCATTTTAACACAAAGTGACAAGAAATGCCAGCTCAGCCAATAGCATTGCTGCACTCTATCTTTATTTCCTGGGTGGAGCTGACCTCTGACCTCAAAGATACAAAGCAGCAATAGTATTGGGCATGAGTTAAAGGGGAACTATAATCAGATTACATCTTCACATATGTATACCTTACAGTATACCTTAGTGAGAAGCGTTTCTCCCCAGTAGAGGTTTCACGTAAAGCTGGATGATTTATTACACAGCACTAAAAAATTCCCACACCAGGAAATATGTGTGATATAGCTGCTAAATAAGAGAAGAAAAAGCTACCTGACTGCTATTGGTTAATCAGTGTGCTGACCTATTGGCTTCATCAGTCATGCTTTGTTTACATTCCTGGAATGCAGGAGATTACAGAGGAAAGCTAACCTGTGCACAAGAGTTATGTTACACATTAGGCAAAAATGTCCGGGGGAGGGTACCTTTTCATGGAAAACTGGCCGGTACATGTCACACATACTTTTCCTGGTGCAGGAGTTTTCCAGGGCTCTGTAATAAATCATCCTGCATCACATGAAACAACTGCTGGGGAGAAACGCTTCTCACTAAGGTACGCTGTATGTTACTGCATATGTAAAGATGTAACTGACTATACTTCTCCTTTAATATTATTCATTTGTCTCGCATACAATAGTTGGTCATAGTACAGTAAAATCTCCACTCATTAGGATTCCAAGCTGATGAGCAGAAGGAAACACATCTAAGGAAGGACCTCGCTGCTCTTTGTTAGGGTCCTTATTTTTGTGTATCCTATTCAGTGGAATAGATAAAAATATGGTAGACTGATCCCAGGAGAGCCCTGAAGGTCTGGTGTCCTATTCCAAAGTGAAAAGGGCCATTAACAATACTACGGGAGTAATCAAATCATCCTGAGAACTTGACCCCAAACCTCAAGATTTGGAGTTTTAGGATCACACTCTGTCAATGCCTGGACCAACGAACGTACGGATACAGATAGATAGATATGGTTTCCATTCCACCACTACCTTAAGGAAATACATTTGAAAACAGCTATTTCACACATCTGGCAGAGGGTCCCACCTTAATCCATCACAGCTGCATTCTAACAAATGAATGATCCAGTAATTGGGGCCCATCTTACAAACCAGCCCTGAAGACCACTGTTCATGAGATACAAATCAGTTAACTGTTAGAATAATGCCCCCCCAAAAAAAAAACTGAAAATGCCTCAAATGCTTTTATAGTTACTGTATATTAAATCTGTGCTTCTAATAAAGTAAAATATTTAGCTGTAAAAATCAAGATTTAGGGGACTTCCTGATCATGTCATATCATATAAAGTATCATAGAAAACAATTGCACCGGGAGAAGTCTGTTTACATGGCTGTTATAACATGGCTGCTACAACATGGTGCTATCAGTACAACATGGCTGCTATCAGTACAACATGGCTGCTACAACATGGCTGCTATCAGTACAACATGGCTGCTATCAGTACAGCATGGCTGCTACAACATGGCTGCTATCAGTACAACATGGCTGCTATCAGTACAACATGGCTGCTATCAGTACAACATGGCTGCTATCAGAAAAGATAAGAACTTTAAAGATAACATTTGTACCAATGGTGCATTTGAATACAGTAACAGTCACGCCAATCCAAATTAGAATTTTCTATTTTTTTTTTCCTATTGCTGGTCATTAAAGGTGTAAAGTTACTTCCAGAAACAGGCCTAAATTAATAGTTGTTTATGCCCTAAGGCTAGGTTCACGCGGACGTATTAGAAGGAAGTGACATCACTTCTAACCATTATCTTTATGGAAAGTAATTGGAAGCCCGCGCAGACATAAATATTCATTGCTTGAGGGCTGGCTACATTCACTTCCTTCAATCTGAAATTTCTTCTTTTTTTTGCCCAGATGAGCCGTCAGCAAAATAATAAGAATATTTTTTTTATAATGTGGAACATTCTGGAACTGCGATCAAATGATGATGTTCGGAAATGAACACAACCCTGACTAAGATGCAAAGTCCCTTATATAAAAGTGAAGCCAACATCCTGACCCCCGCCACCTCTCACCAGGCAGTAGCTCAGCTACCGGTTACTGCCAAATAAAGGTTCAGCCATGCCAAGCACTTTGCTGAAATACGGGAATGTTTAGCAGAGTTTATTTTCAGTCTGACATCATGGGAAGCCCTGAGAAATTTGCTACATGGTTTATAATGTGTGAACCATTTCCTCTCATTACTCCTCATAAATTTGCTCAGTTCAAAGGTTGTTCAATGCGGTGGGGAGAAGAGAGTAAACTGATTCTCAGGTGACATCTAGTGGACAAATTATAACAAGCAAAGAGAACAAGTTGTTTGCATGCCCCTCCACTGTGCCAGCCAATTAAGAAGTCACAAAAATAGTCCTTTGCTGGAACTTAGACTTGTAGGTTCTAAACAGTATTCTGTGATATTTATTGAACAAATAAAGTTCTTTGCACCTTTATATCTTCACGGTTTTGCATTTTTTTTACATTTATTATTGCTATTATGAATATTAATACAATTTATAATACAAACACTGATGAATTTGAAACTAGCAATGCCAATTGCAAAGTACCAGCAGCTGCAAAGGGCTCTGGGTAGTTCTTCTATGCTACCTTTTGTCATACAGACATGCTGTTTGTCTTGGTTTAGGGGTTGAGCATATTGGTGTGGGATGGGTGCAGATGAGCTTGGTATTTTTCATAGTCAGTTAACACACTTGATACCAGACTTGTGTACATTCAGGCATTAACAAAGGGCAAGCATGTTTCTTTTTTACCCAGGATTCTCAGAAAACCGTTTCACTATAGAAAACCTTCATCACAATCCTCTTCAGAGTCACCCCTACTACCTCTCCAACATCAGTAATTATTTCTTCCACGCATGCTCAAAGAGCCACCATTTACAACATCATGAGTGATGGATCTATTTACCCACAGGTCTGAAGGCATGTGTAAAAGTAGATGATCTATTAATAAAGGGGTGTGTGGGCCCCATTTCAGACCTCTGGCCCGCTGACAAGTAGTACAGTAGGGATGTAATCTGAATTCATTTTAGAGCCTTCACCCTGGCCAGAACCTTTAAGTTAGCACTATCCCAAAAATAGGAAGAACAAGTGGAGAACAGGGGGGAATGTTGTTTAAATTAACCCTGTATGTTTACTGGACAGAACCATAACCAAAACCTCTAATTACCAGCCGAGCAAACGATGATATGAATAGACATCGTAGTAATAAATCAGTATAATTAAAAGCAGAGAGGTCTAGGGTGATACAACTAGGCACTGCACTTTACATGAAGGTGAGATATTTTTTGGGTTCTTGGAATGGTTCAGAACCAAGTTGTAAAGGAGAAGGAGGGTGCTGATGGATACCATACTGACCTTCGCACTAGCTGTCTTAGGGTGCGAAGGACAGTGACATTAAAAGTGAATTTACAACTCTACGCAACAACTAGCTCGTATTGCACTGTTTATTGAATCCAATACACAGGATATCGTCACAGTATAGTCCTTTCTGCTCATAGTCAGATGGCAGCGGTGGCTATTGTTACAAATTTTTATTTAATAGATGTATTTTACCATGTGATGTCATTTACACAGGGATCTGATTAAAGGAGACAATTTCACCGTAACTATGTTTTTCTATATGAATTTCTACATACTGGCAGTATACATACAGTATATTAATACAGGACAATGTCACTGTTTTTTTGCAGTTTGGTCACCAGTATTGTCGACAGAGAACATTCTATTAAATGAACTCAATTCTTTTATACGTTCATTTCAATGGCAGACTATTCCAACTTTGCGTTGATGGCTCAGGGTGATGAGGAGTGAAGCAAAAGAAAATAAAATGATTGAAACGAAGCAGGCAATACGGTAGCCATCACGATCCAGCCAAGAAAGGTCAGATAATGTTTGAAAAAAATATTTGTATATTTTTATTATGTAATATACCTAGTTTAATTTCAGCTTATGCTGGGTGATGAGCTATATCCTCTAACACTAGTGAATTACACGTTGTTTATTCTGCAGCAGATTTGCCGACATCTCAAGCAACTTCATTTCTTCAAGTCTCAAAGCTTCCACTAAAGCCAAGTGGTGGTCAGCAACTCTCTTCTTCCTTCTTAAAAGTGAAATCTGAAAATGATTTTAAATAAGGGAGATAAAAATATAATGTCACTGTTACAGATCCGAAGCCAATGTACCATCAGGTGAAATGTGTCATTTTGATTCTTTTTAAAAAAATATGAAATGCACCCCAGAGGATCAAGTCAAGAAATAGGTTTGATCTGCATATACTGTATAGTTTATTATTCTGTAGCAGAATAAATAGCAGAAGTGGTTGTTCTCCATTTAACCTTTACTTTTTGCTTATTTTACATTAATAAGCACCTTTCAGAGGTAGTTGGAAGTTGTTTGAATAACAAATTCAGGTTTGGTTTATTCTATTTATCAGCACTGATACTAAATATACTCACCTCTTTAAGAGCGCAAGAAGTTTCATTGAGCAAGTGGACGCAGATTTTCTCTACAAGTTCCACAGAAACCCGTTCATTTGAATCAGAGACAAAACTTCCCAGAATGACTTTCTTCCAGTTTGTGCTGTAATCAGTGTAATAATTCATTAGGTTCAGCGTACAGTGAGACAGAATTATGGAAACCGCTACTAACTTTCTTTAATAACAATGGAACATCACTTTAAAAACTCACAAAGGTTATTCTGCAAGAAGCTGTCATACATTGTTAGCATCAGGTTTTAAACAAAGTGGATGAATAAATTGAGCTATGAATGGAACCAACGGAAAATTACAGTCAACTAAAACAGAACTAAGCCACCACTGTAATGTGTATTATACTGTTTACAATTAGGCAAGAGGAAACACTGCAAGCAAATTTCAGAAATCACAAGTAAATATAAATTCAAGCTGCAATAGTATTTGTAACCTGCTGTCTTTATTGCTGACATTTTTCAAGTGACTGTGTCGCAACCCACAGTGGTGTGAGACCTGGATACATAGCAATCCACTTCATTACTGCATTACTGGGAGGACAAGCTTTTCTTGAGCATGCTCAGAAGTGAGCAGTGCCCAGGGCACAGGTAGGGGGTGGGACTAAAAAGTCCCAGAATGGATTCTATGTACTGCTTGCTCTCATGGATATATAAAGACTGATTTCTAAAGATAGGGAAGTTAAAATACTGGTTGTGTCTATTTAATTAAGTTATTCTAATCTACAAAGAGGCATTCTTTCTGAGCCTTTAGTTTCCCTTTAACTAGAGCCTGATATTTCAGGCTCTCAACTTGCAGAGTTATTTAGACTTGTGCTTCCCAGACTCCAATGCAAATCATCATACGACAGTGTATTTGTAAACATTACATTACCAAGTGATGCCATGAGGAACAGTAGGTGACAGGGACTGCTCTGGTGTAACTCATTAAAGCCAATAGGAAGCCCTTGAGTGGAGGACAGCAGTCAAAGCAGATAAAATTGCAAAATAAAGTGCTGATTGTAATGCCAGGACAAAGAGCAATGATTATTTGTAATATACATTAACATAAATGGGAACTAGGGTGGTATCCTGTTAGATTTTAGGCAAATATACCAAGTGCAGAATTCTGATGTAAAAATGCTTCTGCGCTTGCTTAATTTGCTGAAAATCCAACAGGAGCAAGAAGTAAAGAAGCTCATATCACCGTGCAGAGCAGAAGATATGAACAAGAAGAGGCAGTGCTGGAGCCTAAAACCCATATCGGTAGGTTCCCCCCCTCTTCCCCCATAAGAATAACCCCTAGTACTAATGAGCCTTAGTTCTCCTTTAATTGAGATAAGTTGTGCGTGTTCTTTGCCCATTCCACTGGGTGGCTGAATTTGTGAAATAGCAAACAGTCATGACTGAGCAAACAGAATTCCTTTAAATAAGTAGCAACCACCGTCAGGGTAAGTACACACAAGTAATGAATGATAAATAGTGGCCTCTAGTTCCAGATGAGTCTGTACCTATAGAGGCATGGGTTCCTTCTCCACTCATATAAACCCAATCCTCATACTTACTACTCCTCTGGCCTAAGGCAAAGTAACTTTATGGCAGTCATCAGTTTCCAAGATGGGCCTTCCAAACCAAATGTCAGATTTCTTTGAAAAAAAAAAATGTATACATATTACAATAAAGCATGGACATGTTCCCGCTCAGGAGACTTATAGACTGGCAGTGTAAGGAAGAAATCTTATGTTTACTCCTAACACATTCCATTTATAAATGTCACAAGCAATGTAAACAAGTGGAACACTCACAAGTTATTCACTTCATATATAAAAATCAAACAGGAGCTTTGCAAGCAATATAACCTATATCACAAATTAATTAAGGGCAGTGAAACACAAGGCAATTGTATACCTGGTAACATACTGTTTCAATAGACCTATGGTATAGTATCCAGGTGTGCAAATTTAAGTGGGCTTACTGACATGTTTACATGACAACAGAGGTTGTATTAAGATTGAATAATAATTAATCTGGGTATAAAAGAGAAGGGGCTAGGAGGTAACAGGATGAGGTTGAGGAGGGGGAGCAAGTTATCCCCAAATCTAGAGACTCTCGCTGAATCTTATTGTCAAACAAATAATCTTAATAAATAAAACTGCTTGGTTTACTTACTCTAAAAAGTCATGCTCTCTTAACAGAGACCACTTCTTCAGCATCTGCTTGTCCTTACAAGGTATGTAACAAAGGATGATCTCTAAACAGGGAAAAATAGTAGAGGGATTCTGTAAACAGTTAATATCAGATTTGGTCAAGTGCATTACTTGGCTTTTATGCAAAGATCTATTTCTTGTATGCCCTTATAATGCCAACGAGTAGCACAACACAGTAGATTACTTGGCTTTTA
>WMED01015341.1:0-13686 GCA_019650415.1 Pipa parva | reverse complement strand
CACCACAAATTTACACAGCTCTGTACAATTAACTTGAATAACTACCATAAAATCATGAGGATACATCACTTTAAGTGTCAGGCCGTGATTGAAACAAGAGGATGGAGGTCCCTGCTCCTTAGAGCTTACAATCTAAATGGGAGAACACATAGAGTACACATAAGTGATTTTATGTGACATTCAGCTAAATATAATCTGAACCATTAAGTAGACTAAAACCTTTGGACACTGATTTTATGTCCAGTATGGGCCTGATTCAATTCATTTATGTACAGCTATGTACAACTGTATTGCACTTAAGCCCTTGAGAAAGGGGCACAGTCGCTCGAAAGTATTTGCTACTTTGTTAAACATCACATTAAACCACTTGATAATACCTTGTCTAACTTGCATATTTCTCAATTGTCTTCAAGTTTTATAAGCACCTATTAGTGGTCATAGACTGATATAATGTATTGCTGTGTACTATATATATATATATATATATATATATATATATATATATATAGTGTTAGGATGGAGTGGTTGTATTAGTTCACAGATGCAAAAAAAGATGAGTACTGCAATATTTGGTGATGCCTTTTTTATTGGACTAACAGACAGATTAGTTAGACGAACTTTTGAGAGATCCGTCCTCCCTTTATCACTGAATACTGAAGTATTGCTTATAACCTGATGACGGGAGGACAGACCTCTCAAAAGCTCGATAATAAAATAGCTCCACTACATACATAAATAAATGTTTACAAGCAAACTGAGTATTACAGTTATGCAACATCAATGGTAATAACTATTTTATTACGCAGGTGTCACTGTGGATTACATCATTAGATAGAGATTTGGAGAGATGTAGTGATCCTGGCGTTAGTCTCACAGAGTGTGAAGAGGTCCTGAACAAACTTTCAGTGTTGGCCAATCAAATAAAGGTAATCTTCCTGGGAACATGCTAATAGCCTGAAGCGCTTCCACAAGGTGCTTCTTACTGAAGGGCTTAGTACTCACTTTGTTTCCATTACAATTATCACATCTACTGTGTGCCCACTGGCAGTTTTACTTTTAAAGGATCACTGTCACTAATAAACAAGGTTTAATTAGTGTAAATTGGTTTAGAATGGTGAGAAATTATTTGCAAAGCATTTAAATACTTACAGCAACATTTCCCTTCCATGAATGAGAATAATATAAAACACATCCCCCCAAAAAGTTACAAAACTTCAAGCAAGGCAGGGTGATTTTAAGCAGGGTTAACAGCCCGGTTACAATTTTAAAGAGACATTTGTACCAGTATCCCACAATTTTCTATAGGCAAATTAATGTAAAGTGAACCAGTTCTACATGCATAAGAAAATCAGTGATGCTTCAAGGTAACTGCCATTTGTTCGTGGCAGTCCATCATTTGAATAAACTGGCATTTTACAGTATCATACTGAGTTCTGCTGATACAGACAGAACTGTTTGGCCTGGAAGGCTTCAGTAGCACAGAGATGGCAGTTCTAGTCAGCAATACAAAGTCCTAACAGTCATGCATTGCATTGCTTGCTCATTTTATCACTGTAGGTCTGTAGAAATTCATTTCTACTTTCATATTGAGAAATCAGCACTTTAAAGTGGCACAAATGAACAATTACCAACTGCTCAACTGTATTCCACAGGGGACCACCCCCCTATCTGTCAATAAATAAGGAGGTGGTTTGTGGGGATTTTCATCTATGCAAATTGATCCTAGCTAAGGTCCTTACTTACCTTACCTCCTGTTCCTGTGAAATCTGATTGATGAATATACCTGAAAAATACTGTATACCATGGCAAATAGCATCTACCTATTCTAGTCTACACTGACATTGTCAGTGCTGCTGTTTATATATACATATACATACATATATATATATATATTAATAGTGATGATGACCCAAACGCTCTGTGGAACATTTCTCTAAACCACACACAAAGCAAATGATATCCTGGCATATAATGATGGTAGAGAAAAACATATATAGAAATTGATATGATGTAAATGTATGGTTCTATGCAGGTATGTTCAATTATGACTTTTTTAATTAGTGCATTTACATGGGATTTGTACAGTAGATGCAATCATGCATGAGTTTCCGATAATTAATGTGTGTTTCACATGAAATAAGCTTATCTACAGTGATTATATAATGCGGACAAATGCTTACACAAACTTTTTATAAGCTAATGGCCATCACATCATATAGGATCAAGATTCTGCAAGAGGTTGCAGGGGCCTGCACACTTTAATGACAAATGAGAGGAATAACTACTAGGCATGGTAAGCACTGAGTAGAACTTAACTAAGTTTATGTACCACGGAAAATAATGCACTCCTATACTACTTTCAGTTCTGGAATACTGTACGTCCCAGGATCCTCCATGAGCCACTGAGAAGTTCTCAACAGCTGCTTATTAGATGACTTACTGGATCTATAGGTGTCATTTTCTATAGATTTTCACATTTCCTCCTAATTAGCACATAGGCAAACAAAAGGATTTCACTGCTAAATGTATGCCTTGCACCTGCAATCCAAAACACTTTCAGGATCAGGGAGTTCATACCTGCTGTATTTGTGTCAAAAGTAGATAACCAGGAAATGTCTTTATCTAATTAAGCCAGTATTTATAATCTAGCACGGGGATAGGCATCTGTTGCAGAGTTGGCAGAAGGACGCAGGTTTTGTAGTCCCATGAAACTAAAGTGAGAAGCGCTACTTTTGACTGCAGTAATAGTTATGCCATTTATTACAGAGGGAGTGTTTATGTATTTGTTATATTAAACAAGCAAATTTTGCTCTTTTCAAACTCGTTCAGTGTATTCAGCCCACTGCTCTAATCTATGACTGAGCATTCTGTGTAAGAATGCAGTTGAGTGGTTTCTGCTAACTCTCCTTACTCAAAGTTTCCTTTATGAACTGCAGATTTACATATTTTGTTAGCATTTTGTAATTAAATAAAAAAAAATGTTATTGAAGGGCAAAATACTGCTGAAAGTGGTACATTTCTTATGTCACTTTTCTGTTGTGTTTGTTATTGGCATGAATTTTCAATCCCAGTGGATTTGTTAGGATTGAATTAGCAGCATTTACCATGAATGGGGGAGTCTCAGGTTCAGCTTAAGGGGGCTGCAGGTTACTGGAACTCATTAGCCAGACACAATATAATGAATTGCAAAACAATTAGAAGGAGCCTCTGTTGCAATACCACTCTCACCCAGCATTAGTGCTATACAGCTGTTCCACAGTACTCTATGGAACATTCCTTTTATAGATACAAATATTACATGTGTGCAACATATAAGTGTTTTTATTCATGCTCATTCATATAGACAACCATGCTGCATATATATATATATATATATATATATATATATATATATATATATATATTTGCACCCGTATCTTAGAAAGCTAAAGTATATAAGATTGTTGATTCATTTTATTTACAGGAAAATTAAGTTCTGAAAATATAATCCATGGATTTGACCAAGGCACTGAGAACCTAAAGTATGATTCTCTTCCAAGTGTGAATGACTATATTAACAATAATTAAATAGTTTGGATGATGCATTACACAGTCCTGTTCATTTTTAATCCCAGAAATGTTGCTATTTCTTATTCTTTCATACCTAGGAGGCATCTCAATATATGGAATCATCTGACAGGAACACTAAAGATGTAGCCATTCCTACCTGCACTGAAGAAATTGCCAGCAGTTCTCTCCTTCTGAATGAGAATTTACAGGTTCTCAATCAAAGAATTGATGAAAAGCTGGAGATTCTTAATGCATATATTGTATTTTTAAAGTCATCAACAGAGGTACGAAGTCTACATTGAATTATAGCATTCTGATCTGTTCCTATCTCCTGGATCCAACTGCCTAGCTTATTTTCATAGGTCTGCGAAAGAGTAAAGGGAGTGGAGTTGGAACTGCTTTGTATATGTATTGGCCATTAGAATGATAGCTAGAAATGTTACAAATATGCTTATCATATGCAAAATTAGGAAGAAAATTGGGAGGAATCTGGTTTTGGCATGCCAAGTAAGACAATGCTACATGGGAAGTAATGTTATGTACCTAAAAATAGGGAAACTTCACCCAAAAGTTGTGTGGTTCCCATAATCTAGATATGTTTCATCATTTTTAATGTTTCAAGTGACTTCACAACAAAATTGTTTTTCAAAATCATGATTTTCAAGTAAAAAGTTTTAGTCAACCTCATCATACTGTAGAAGTCGATGTGACATCACTTGTAAAAACTAAGAGATAAGAATATAATTTTCAACACATTAAAAAGAATTCAGTGTTTATGAGCACTAACCCTAGTGCACAATAACTAACTAACACAAGATATGTTCCCAAGAGAACTTTAATAAATACCGTATTTTTCGCTCCATAAGACGCAGTTTTTTTCCTCCCAAAGTAGGATGAAAAATCAGCCGCGTCTTATGGAGCGAAGATGCAGGCAGGGAGGGGGGGGAGGCGCTGGAGCAGAGGGGGGTGGCAATATACTCACCAAAAGTGTCCCGGACAGCCTCTGTCTCGCTTTGCCGTCCAGGGGAGGTCTTCATCTGGAGACCGCCGCCTCTGTCGCCGCCTCTCCTCTTCTCTGGTCCGTTTCGGCGGCGGAGGGCGGACTGGATGGAGAGGACGGGGGGATGTGACGCAAGCGCCGTGTCACGTATGGCGCCGGCGCATGTGCAGTACGGCGCTTGTAGTCCAACTACACTTCCCATCATGCATGACCAGCTTTTTTCTGTGCAGGCATGACGGGAATTGTAGTTTAGCACCTTGTATACCGGTACATGTGGATGAAGAGAGAAGAGAGTGAACAGTAAAGTGTAAAAAAAGGTAAAACACAACATGAATGTGGGGCTGTGCAACTTTAGGGCAACCCCACATACATGTACATGTAGTGTCCCATACAGCAACCAGCCCCCCCCCCCTGTTATTGTAATAAATATTTTAGCCCACTTTTTGGCTCAAAATATTTTTTTTTCTATTTTCCTCCTCTAAAATCTAGGTGCGTCTTATCAGCAGGTGCGTCTTATAGAGCGAAAAATACGGTAAATAGTTTATTTGATATACCCTGTGTTTTAATAGGCAGCTTACTCGTATTTTTTTGCTGTAAATATATGTGATAATTCTTTATCCAAGATTTTGTAATTTCATGATATTTGGTTTCTTCTATGTTTTTAAGCTAAAATCAGCCATCCAGAGACTGAAAAAGCTGTTCTCATCTAACCCCGAGCAAGGTTCAGAAGTTGATATGACATCAGTGATGGGATCAGTAGAAGCGCAATTACAGTCTCTCCTTAGTGACCTATTTTCAGTTCAAGATATGGGGCAGAATTGTCTAAATATCATAAAAATGGTATGGGAATTTATGTTCTTTCATTACTGTATGAATCGTCTAACTTGTGTAGAAACATTTGAGACAATCATAAAGAGATTAATAATATGGGGCTTATTTATTAAAAAGTCTGAATTGTTGGGTAAAGGTGTGAATTCCCCACTTCTCCATATTTCTGTATTCAGCAAACTCTGCAATGTGGTGAATTCGTCAGCTAATGGTGGTCACACACTGCACAATAGAAGGCTACTGTTGCAGTCACAACTTTATTATTGGAATATTGTCACGGTCGTAAATTTGCTATGGGAATTCTCTGTTTAGTCAATAAGGAGTAGAGAATCAGAGCATAGCAACCCAAAGTGATGGTAATTCACTTTGACAGTCGATTTCTCACTTTGATAAATAACCCCCTTATTCTCTGTAGTGTCTTTATCTGTGATGTGCAGTTAGTGTCACTAAAAGAATGTTAGAATCATGCACATAGAGCAAAGTCAATATTTTACAAGCTGTTGTGTAGGATTTCCAAACAATTATTTTTTAAATCAAATTCCAGTTCAATAAGTATAGAATGAATTGCTCAAAAGTGAAAATCCCCTTTAGCCCAGTTAGTCAATTAGCCATATGGTCATTTAGACAGCAAGCTAGATATACAGTATGCTCTAGTGTTTTGCAATATAAGGCAGTCATTATATACAATAGGATAATTTAATCTAGATTCATTAGAAAATTAACTCTTCTGTAAACAGTTGACAACATTTTTTTTAAAATAAATATAAAGTACGTTTTACAAATATATAAGGGTGAAGAAATTTCATTGTATGTTACCTAATTATGAACAATGTCCACTGGGACCAGAGAAAGAATTATTTGTTTAATCATGAAAATAAATGGGAATTTTTTTTTATTTTACTAACATAGGGATGGTGAACCTATGGAACGCGTGCCAGAGAGGGCACGCAGAGCCCTCTCTGTCGGCACACATGCCTTCGCCATTACTTGATCCCCCCAGTGAGCGAGTGGTCATTCAGTGCAGGCCATGGACCTGACCTGACAGTTTTCTGAAGGAGTGCTTGCTTGCCAACAGGATAGACATGGCAGAGCTCCTCCCCAGACGCAGGTGCAATGACTTCACTCATCAGCACCTGCACTTCGGGGGAAGGCGCTGGTGAGTGACGTCACTTTTTGGCACTCAGTGTTGAAAAGGTTCGCCATCACTGTCCTAACATTTTGATTGGAGTACAACTGGAGTTTGTTTCACTAAGTACACAACTGAGTCTGGCACACCAATGTATGCCTACTTTTAATACAAATTCCTACTAACATGTACTTACACTTTTTTTTTGTATTCTGTACTTAGCAGCTTGTTGCTAGGTTAATTTGCCCTAGCAACCAGAAGACCATTTAAGTATAGACAGGAAGCATTAAATGCGAAAAGAATAAACAGTGAATTCAAAAGCTGAAAAAAAGAATAGCTGCAAACTGTATTAAAATACCAGTATTTAATACATATTAAAATACCATTATTTAGTACCTATTAAAATAATCCCAATCTCCTTTAATAAGATTGAGTGAAGATTGGTACATAATACTCATTCAAAAAGTATTTATGGTTTACATGGTGCCCTGAAACCACAGCCTATGGAGTTCACTGAATATCTGTGTTTACAAAATAAATTCACAGTTTCCTAATGGAAACAGTAAAAACGAATGATGGAAAAAATTTGGATTTTTGTCGCATTTTTTTAATTTAAGGACTTTATGTGATTTCAATAAGGACAAAAAATAGAAACACAACAAGAGCAAAAGTTTAAGCCGTATTCTCTTTACAAATCAAAGGTTGCCTAGGATGTTTACATGTCAGGTGTACTGTAGTATTTATAAATATATATATTGAAATAGTATTTTTTAACCTCATTAATAATGCTAATTATTATTTCATCATTTGTCATGCTCCCTGGCTAAAATGTAGGGCGCATGGGTAACGACTGGGCCTCCAAAATAGCATTTACAATTTTCCACAACTAGATGATGATGAAGTAGGGTCTGCAAAGTATCTGAAAATAACTCTTTGGGACACTGAAATGGGAGTCTATATAATCCTAACTTTAACTTTAAATGCAATTACTCCTATTATATATATATAATATATATATATATATATATATATATATATATATAATATAGGGACAGAAAGATTGCACAGAGCTTATTAACAGCAATGTATGAATTGTCCCCGGTAAACAGATGATAGTGATGTGCGCTGGCATATCTACTATTATATGCTTAACACATGTGTCGTATTAAATCTACATAAATCATTGAAAATACTGTTGACCTATTATTATGTTTTGTGCAGATGACTAAAAACACAATCCTAAAAAAACCACACATAGAAGCAATAGAAAAAACAATAGATCATTTCAATAAAGAAAAAGCAGAAATTCAAAATCTGTGTTCCATTTGGCAACAACGCATCAAACAAGTAAATTCCACGAAGCAACAATGGAGGACCATTAAAGATCTTTTACAGTCTGTAAGTAATCGTGTGCAGCACCAGAACACGCATTAGAAGGATAGTCGCATGATAAAAATGAATACGCCCTAGATGCCTTTACGATGACATTATATTTAATTGTTGCTTACGAAAAATCAAAATGGTGTCTATGAATGAAGATTTTTAACTTTTATATTGTGTTTTCTCATTATTGTGTTTAGTCTAAAGCTCTGTACAAAACAATGGAACTAGGCAGGGTTTGTTTAACATATACAGTACAACATGGCTGCTATCAGTGAAAATAAAAACAAACAGAAAGCAATACAATTCATGAATTCATCTTCAAAGATAACATTTTTACAAGTGCTGTATTTTAATAGCTGCCAAGCCAAATGGTTCTACTGGTCCTATGAATATTTCAAGAGTGCATAGAATATAGTGCTAGTCACATATCAGTCATTGTAGCTTAAATCTATATTGGAAAGGTCAGGAAAATAAAGGGATGCTGTTATGGGTTCCTGTGCAATTCCTAACAAGTTCCGGCCCTTAGATGATGACTCAGGACATATACTGTAGGTATAGATTTTAGGCCATGGTAGATCACGACAGCATAAAATTGGAGTAGATTGGCCACAGTAAACAGACAGTTTTAAGGGGGAATTCACCATTGTGCGAAGCGAGCTCCGAATCTTTCGGCTCACTTCACACACACTGTAATGCGCTCGCTGATGTCCTGCATGCGGACATCAGCGAACGCTTTAAAGGGATTCCAGTCTCAGCAAGACCACTCGAGTCACCTCGACGAGACTGGAATCCCTTTACAGCGTTCGCTGATATCCGCGTGCAGGACATCAACGAGCGCATAACAGTCTGTGCGAAGTGATGCGAAGGATCAGGAGCTCACTTCTCACTATGGTGAATTACCTCCATAACTTCTATTTTCTTTTTGCTTAGGCTACAAATGGATTACAAGACTTGGAAAAGCAGCTGCAACCTTTGTATTCATTAGGACTGGAAAATGATTACCAAAGCATCCTTAATGCACAAGAAAAGCTAAATAACATAAAAAATAAATATGAGGTAAGTCTGTATATCATTCCCACCTATGCCATGTGCAGCTTTATATGAGGAACAAAAAGTAATTTGTCCCATTTTTGGCTTTATATGTATAATAATATACAGATAATAATTATTATGTGTAATGATCCCCTACTGCAAATGTAAACTGTTACTCTCTTGAATAACAGGCAACTGAGAAAAATACAAATTAGGTTTAATAAAGGCAGCTAGTACAATCAACCCTATACATATATGTTCCAGGAACTGCCTACAAAGGGTTTTTAGCACATACCTTGCATTTGCATATATTTTGACCCACTCATTTCTCATTGACCATTCTATAAATCTATTAACAAGTTCTAAAACTGTCCAGGTCTAGAAGCCCAAGACAACCAATAGTAGTATCCCCTATACCAGTGAATGCTACCTGCTGATTGGTTGCTATGGGCCACAAGACCTTAATAAATTACTAACCATGTTGATACAGGTATCTGTTTTAACTCCAGTGTTTGATAGATGATGAAAGTGTTGTTGGTATTTGTTAAGAGAATATTGAACAATGCTAGGAAGCTTATACTGTATGTTTGAAATTTAGGTGGGAATTAGATTATGCGCAGCAAGCAAACTGGCGAAAACTACCTTGTTTAAAGCCACCACCTTCATGCAACCAGCTGTAAATTCCTTCATCACTTCTTTAAAATATTTTTACTACAAATAAAAATAGATGATATTTTTTATCAAAGAATGGACACTTTAATTACTGTATATACCTTGTACAAGATATGTCTAAGCTACTTTATGGCAGTGTCCATGTGACCGTCCCATAGCACCACATTTCATGTTAGGACTGATGCATTTACATTGCCGTGAAACGGCGTGTCTGCTTACTCATGTCTTTTACAAGATATGTCACTAAATTGTCTTTTTTCAGATCAAAAATAATGTATTTCAAAATCATTTGCCTTGCTAGTATATCAGTTTAAATGCTAACTGACCCACAAGGTTGAAGAAGTCTGGAAACCCATATCTGCAATCTGTTTTACATTTATAATAATGTCACTATTAGTTATGTCAATTTATTGATAGGTTAGAACAGTGGTTCTTATTTGTTTGAGGTACTGAACCCACCAGTTTCATACGCACATTCACCGAACCCTTCTTTAGTGATAAATCCCTTGACCTCCTTGGCGGAGGCTCCACCGAACCCCTAAGACTGACTCACCAAACCCCTAGGGTTCGATAGAACCCAGGTTAAGAACCACTGGGTTAGAATCACAGTGCTAAAATGGAATATGCTTTATTGATACCAGATCTACTTGATTAAATCTTAGTATAATTGCTAATGAGCTCACTAGGTAAAAGAAGTTAGATAACTGCTGTCTACAACATGTTTTACATTTTTAATTTGTCTTGTCGTTTTATTGGTTGGCTAGAATATCAGTACTGAAGCTGAATATGCAGTAAAGATGTCTGATCTTCTGACTCGGGAAGGCATACATGTACAAGAAAAGTCTAGCAAAGTGAATGATTTGGCCCAGCTTCACCAGAAAGTAAGGGACACCATTACAGAGTATGAAGACATTTTCATCAAAGTTGTGGCATATTATCAAGTTAAGACAGAAGTAAGTTTGAAAATCTTTTTTTTTCAACATTACATTTGTTTCTTCTTGTTTCGGGGATGCTATATAATAGAATCCATTTTACATCTGTAAGTCCATCCCCTTGACTTTCCATAGTAAATTTGCTCACATGTAATTGGACTTGACATTGTGACTGTTAATCATCTGCAGAAGCATTTAAAACTCTAATCAGTACAGTTGGTTATAAGTAATGAAATGAAAATCTTTTAGTAATGCATTTTTTTTTAAATATAGACAAATGCCAGGGCCATAGTAATTAAGGATATTCCAAGGGAATGGTTCATCCAAAAGCTATCTGTGTTCTTGGTAACGATCATTGGTCAAACAAGGATTCCGATATGAATTCCATCAAATATATCTAAAAACTATGTGACTTAATATAAGGATGACAATGAAATAGATACTTTTGGTTGGAAAATGTATTGAAAAAAAGAAGAAATGCATTTATGTGCCTTAGAAATATTCTAGTTTGAAAATGTTTTATTTACATTACAGCTTGAATTTCTGATTAATTCTGAAGAAAACTGCCAAAATAAACTGGAAAATAGTGGTGAGAACCAACTGCATACAACTCAAGAGCAGCAGAGACATCTCCAGAATCTAGAAAACCTCATTGTTAACTTAGGAAGAGAGATCATTTCTACCATTCAGCATTCTGTAAGTGAATGCAAGGACTGATTAAGCTAGTGTGGGTGCCTTACTGCTCTTTCATATCTCCAAGGTTAGAAAACGAGCTTTAAATCTCTGCTTATTTTGTACTCTGGCACCATTAAACTGAGGATGCAACTGGTTTGGGACCATGTTAATAACTGATTAATAATAATAACCAAGTGAAATTTTGATATGCAATCTGTTGCATGTTGGAGCTGTTGGCATCCAATGATAGTACATGGTATGGCCCTACTAGTATCTTTTATTCAAGTTATACCAAAATACTTTCTGCTTCTCAGTTTGTTTTGTGTGTATTTAACAAAACATGATGAGAAATGTAAAGGTCATTGTTTCTTGTATGTTTGCTTCATACAAGTGTACAATCAGAGATAATAGCTGAAACAGACACAATGTCTAAGGGTATAGCTATATAGGGTACAGACAAATAGGATATTTAGGAGAATTACAGATGGGGAGCCCATTATACCAAAGTGTATGCCTAATAGAGACAGTTTACTTATGAATATAATTGCAGCGATTGAATAGGACAATGCATGAAGCCAGAGCTATATTTACATTTAACTGGTACCCTTCCTTGCTGTCCCATGGTAACAGGGATCCCTTGTGTATTCAATTTTTTCTAAGGAGTTCCTCCAGCTGAGGGATCCACAATATTAGGTACATGGGACTTTCTAAGCAAGCTGGGAACATTGTAGGACTTTGTATTCACTTAATTTATAGTCTTAGGGGAATGGCATTCGGCTCAGCAGGTACCCTGCTTTTCATCATAATTTAAATGCAATACAACTGTTTTATTATCAGTCTGAGAACAGTTGTACTTTAATAGTTTTTACTATATGTTCTCCCCGCACCTGGATGAGTTTCCTCCCACAATCCAAAAAAAAAACCATCTTTGTCTGTCTATGTGTGTGTGACTGGATAGGGAAACTAGATTGTAATCTCCACGGGGCAGGGACTGAAGTGAATGATGAATCTCTGTAAAGCGCTGTGAAGGATATTAGTGCTATATAAATGAATAAATACATACATACTGTACATATATCTACATGTAAAGCCAAGTAGGTATGCTGGAAAATATTAATTATTAATAGAACTAAGGTACGCCTTTCCTAATACTGGTAAATAATTGAAATCATTAACTATTTAATAATAATCATCATGTAATGTTTTCTGATGTAAATATCTTATTGCTCTCTTTCAATAGAAGTACATCACTATTCCCGTAACAGAACTCCAGGAGCAGATCAACCAGATTGAGAGTAAGCGTATGAAGAGTTGGAATTCTACCCTGGGCAAACCGGATGAGCAGCCATCAAGTAACTTACACTGTGTCACAACTATAGAGGATGTAAATGAGGTCTGTATAACTGAACTGAAAATTCTGATAATGCAGTGTGTCACTCTGAAAACATACATGGAAATGTGTTACCAGGTTTGCTGTTTAAACCCTGTAGCTAAAACCAATCAGAAGCTAGCCTTTACTGGTATGTTAGAACTGGAACAAAGTAAGGAAACATTATTCACTAAAGTCCGAATTGTTGCGTATAGGTGTGAATTCGCCTGAAAAAGACTGTCACAATAGGCTGCTACTGTTGCATCTTTATAATGAGAATATTATTATTATGGGAAAATTGACACAACTTTACAATGGGGAAATTGTAGCAGATATATGGGAATCTGCTGTTTGCGAATTCGACAGCCAAATTCACACCTTAGTGAATAACCCTTTTAATAATTTGCTATGGATTACTAGTCTTGGGCAATTTTGCTCCTTTTGATAAATTATTCCCCAAATTTCTAAATGCAAACTAATTTTTGTGCACTGTGGATATGCAGGTATGTAAGACCTGGCAAATGATTTTCTTATAAAAGTGGATAAATTTATAAAAGTGGGTTTGCTTTGGAAACAAATATTTAAGTTACTGAATTAGAGGATGATTTGGCTGCCCCTTAAATATCAGTCCTATGTCAAATTACCAGAAATAGCAGCAGGCTATAGGGCTTCACATAAACCAATGTTTAAATCTTATATCCGTATGGCCTAAGGGGGTCATTCACTAAAGTCCAGTTTGTTGCGTATAGGTGCAAATTCGCCAGATGAAGACAGTCGCAATAGGCTGCTACTGTTGCAGTCGCATGTTTATAATGAGAATATTGTCGCAGTCGTGACTTTATTATGGGAAAATTGTCGCAATCTTAACTTTAAAAAATTGTCGTGACTTTACAATGGGGAAATTGTAGCGGATTTGCTATGGGAATCCGCTGTTTGCGAATTCGACAGTCAAATTCACACCTTAGTGAATAACCCAATTGGTGCTTTTAGTCGCACAAAAGTACAGAGTTGTTTATGTCTCTGACTTCCCCCACTTACTGATAACAGAAGGTCAGAAATGCAACTTTCCCCTTACAAAATGCAAATCAAAATAGCAGTTATGGTAGGAAAAATATATTCG
>WMED01015340.1:0-13686 GCA_019650415.1 Pipa parva | reverse complement strand
TGTACATAAATATCAGAATTCAAAAGAGCACTTTTTTCTTAACAATGTTTTCAATATTAACCCTTGTTATATTTTACTTATATTGTTTAATGCACTTTTCCCTTGTATAGCTGAATTGTACAGCGCTGCGTAAATTTGTGGCGCTTTATAAATAAAATTATACATACATACATACATACATTTAAGGTTATTCTTTGTTCTTGATTTGATCATTCTACTTCAGGGACCTCCAACCTCTTGTGTCAACCTCAACATAGCATTTAAAGTGATGTATCCTTGTGAACTTATATTGTGTTGTTCCCTTTTTGATTGACAGCGAAATGAGCAAATCAGCGATCTTTTGGTGTAGTGTAGTCAAGTCCCTGGAAAGACGCCTTGTTGGTACGACAGGGTCACAGATCATTTTCTTGAAAAGGAACAGATGGTAGAATTTACATATAAATAAACCGACACATATTATGATGTAGGCCGAAAATTGAGCTTCCCCTCCTTGAAAGACCAGCACCCGCCACTGTTGTGATCAGATATTCTGTTTCCTACTATTCTAGAAAGCTTCTGTTCTCCACTTTTTTTTTTATGTGACTGGTAGCATGAGGTCGATAATTAATATCAACAAAGGAAGGGGCACTTATGGGTCCTGATTGATGAGCCAAAGCACCAGCAGAGTATTCTGGGACTTTTAGTATTAGAAGTGCATGCGCTGTCTACCGGCAGGCCCCGTGGTTAAAAGCTTTCGTGTGTGTTACTTAAAGGGAGTGAAGATGGAAATAATAAAGTAATGGGAAGATCTGTAACCCAATTTTCTGCAGTGTCCTACCAACTAGTTGAAGGTAACTTTTAGCCCAGTGTTCCCAAAAAAACAATGAAAAAATGGTTTAACAAGGTAAAAATTATGTCCCCTTTTAGTTTACTGAAACAATGGTAGAAAAGACGCAACTTGCTTCTGTTCACTCTGGTGATTATAGATTCTCTGGAGTTTAGCACCGAACAGCACTGGCAGAGGTAATCTTAGTATTGCACACATGTGGTGGTGTAATTCTAATTGTGCTTTTGTGATGCAATGAATTACCCCTAACAAAAGTCATACAAGTTTAATAGAAATCTATTGCGTGAGACAAGGGAATATTCTTAGGCATTTTGATACTGCGAGCCAAATTTATTGCAAACAAATAATTAACGGACTCCAGCACACCTATAAGCCATATAAAGCACATATAGGCTTGGTGCTACCACAGAAATATAAAATATAATAATAAACAAAAGAAGAGAAAGGATATTTCTAAATGTGGTGCACACAAGTTTATTAGAAAAAATATAAAACACTCAAAAGAGGGGGTGAATTAAAACCATTTAAAATAGGACAAAAAACAACAAGGCAACTGCTGTGTGTAATAACCGGCAAAATATAAGCAAACATCCCACAAAAGTTATAAATATCAGTCAGCGGTCATTGAAGTCAGGAAAGTGTAAAGTCCCGGTACAGTATCTGCCAAAATAAGTGCTCCCAAAATAGGGCTGAAATCAGGATCCAGTTGTAACACGCTGTACTTTAAAAAATATAGCGGTAAAAGGGAGGTAGAAAATGTCGGGACCCAGTAACGCAGTGCCTGCAAATGCCGTACGCGTTTCGCCAGCTAACACGCTGGCTTCATCATGCGAGCCAAATTTATGTCAGTAGCAACCATGTCCTCGTGTTGTGACCATTGGTTTTCTTACTGACCTGTTTGAAAACATAGGTTAAATAAACAATTATAGCAGTTTATTTCTACTACACAGTGATAAGTACATGGTGAAGAGTAAATAATATCACTACTCTTATTTGAGTCACTAGAAGTATGTTGTTGCATGATTGAAAACTAAGCAGCATTTGTATTTTTTTGTCTGATAGATTGCCTTTGCTGAACAACAGGCGGAAGTGGCAAAATTGAATAAGTATGACAGCAAATGTAGTGAAAAGCTGAGCTGGTTTGATAGTCTGATTGGTGAGAATTTATATATACCATTTCACAAAGCTAGGGTCTGTCTGATTGGTGGGAATTTATATATACCGTATCACAAAGCTAGGGTCTGATAGGTCGGAATTTATACATACCATTTCACAAAGCTAGGGTCTGATTGGTGGGAATTTATATATACCGTATCACAAAGCTAGGGTCTGATAGGTGGAAATTTATGCATATCATTTCACAAATATAGGGTTATATATATCTCACAAAGATCTCCAGGTATGTTACTTTCCAAACCTGCTAGAATGAACATGAATGAGGTTAGCTGAGCCTGGTATTAAAATATATTATTGGCCTTTTACAGATAATGAGAAGTTACAGATGACAAGATGTTTCCATTGTCTAGTCCAGTGGTCGGCAAAGTGCGGCTCGCGAGCCACATGCGGCTCTTTAGCCGCCTTGTTGTGGCTCGGGCCGCACTGCCGAAGCCACACCCATGACCACCGACGGCTCTTCTGATTGGCTGTCGGTGGCCATGGGGTCGGGAGAGGGCACGCCTCCCTCCTGAATAAAGTTTGCCGACCCCTGGTCTAGTCCACTGAATTCTTGGACTGAGAGGCTTTTTTTTTTATCTATAAAATAAACTAAAGTCAGAGGCAGCTCACTTCATATTCTATCAGTCTGAATTGTTGAGCTACTACATTACCTAGACTGGTAGCGTTGAGAATAAAATATTGTTTTCTAGAACTCAAAATAATACAAAAACCCAAGCTTATCTACTATTTCAGATCTGTGATATAGTTATCATTAGTAAACTGGTTTCCCTTCCTAGGGGAATAGGCACCTAGTCTGTTTTTTTGGTTTTTGTTTGAAAATTATTTTTTTTTAATCTTGGAACACGTTAAAAATTTAGTATTTAATTATTTGTTGCATAAAATTGTATTAATAAATGTTTTCCATGTATTACAGAATCTGCTAAGAGTTCTGTTGTGTTTAAAGACGATCCCTGTGTCGAGTACTATAAAGCAGTGATGATTAATCCAGTATTATTGGTTCCTCCTACTAAGGTGAATTCTCTTTTTTAAGCTTGTGGATTGGCAGACAAAGCTAGCAAGAGCATTCTGGGACCTGTAGTCCTACTAATTTTCATTTGGTTACTTAAAGATTATTTTTTGACCTTTAGGTTATACTTCCAGTTAGAAATAAATAAAAAGTTTTAGGGATGTAACTTCAAATCTTGTGTAACTTAGTCGTACATATACAAAATGGATTGATGTGTGAACGTGTTCCTTTAAAGATAATCAAGTGTAACTTTCAGATGTTTCCTTCCCTTCTGTATAAGGCTAATCTGCTTTATGTACTTTCCTGCAATTCCTTAAAGAAATAGTAACACCAGTAAATGAAAAAAAAATTACATTTTAGGCAACTTTTTATGCTCAAGTGGTAAACTTGACAAAATGAGTTTTGTCACAGTAACTGTTTTGTATAAAGTCACAAGGTAGTTTTGACTCAGTGACCATTAAAATCAATGGCCACACCTGCATTTTGTTGGCTTTTTAACACTAGTCCATTATTGTCCTTGGATATGCATGAATGCTATTCCAACGTAGTACTAAAAATGTCATTGTTAAAGTCCTGATTTTTGTTATTTTGTGTTTGTTTTTCTCTTTGCTGGTTGCAGCAACATTTTATCTGTTAAATAACAGGACTGATAGAGGGGTCTATTTGTTTTCTGTTTTACTCTGGTTAATTTCATATTTCTGAAGTTCTACAGAAAACCCAAGAAAGCAAAAGTAAATTAAAATTTGAAATAAAATTTCATACTTTATAGATATATTGAAGTCATTATAGATGTTTTTGGAAGTGAATTTAAATGTATACCTGTTATAAAAGAAGTGTATGCACCATTTTTCATTTTGGTTTTACTATTCTTTTGAAAGGATAACTCCCCATAGCAATCCATTTACCATTCCAAGTTGAAAGTAGGAAGGTCTAGTTCAGGCATTGGGCAGTGATAATGTTCAAATGCTAAAGGAGTGAGCCTCTGCATTAAGAGAGTACGTCTTCTCCCCTAGCATGTCAACATCTTTGTTTTGCAACATTCCACCCCACTTTTCAGCTGGACCTTCTGTTTCTGCCTGTAAAAGAAGACTGTTGCCAGTGCAGCCACTTAGAAGACATTCAGCTTGGCTATTGATACCAGAAGGAGCTTACAGCATATCTAAAAGGTGGCATTATCCTTTAGATCTCTATGTCAGTACAGATTGTTTCCCTATAAAAAGTAATCCTTGAGAATACATGCAGCTAGTCCGTCCTGTTTAGTTGGCCAGGCTTGTATTGATAATACTAGTGTGAAGGTGCTGATGAGCATGTACTTTTTACAGACCTAGTCACAGTATTTTTTTACAGTTTCACCCCTTGCGTTTTCAGGCACTGGCTCTCACTTTTACGAATTTCATAACAGAACCGCTAAAACATATTGGTAAAGGATTTGGAGAGGCTTTGAAAGCTTTGCTGTCTGAAATTCCTACACTTTTACAAATCCCTGTGTTAATTTTCATAGCGATTATTTTGCTGGTAAGTATCATGTCTGTGGGTAGTTTTCTTTCCTTTCCATTCAGTCCTAGAATGCAGTAATAATTCAATAATGGTCCCCCCTTGTTTTGCTTAGAAATACACTACAACAGCTGGGAAAATATGGAAGGAGCCAAAGTCTATTTCATACCACTGAACACTCCCTTTTGGTTTACCTTTCCCGCTAGCAAACTTTCATTTCTTATTTTGCTCACTTGTGTTTTTACCTAGTTTCTTCCATTCATGGTGCAGGTGGGTTTTCTGTCTCTACATACTTCCTCATTTCTTATTGCCTTGGTCAAATTGCATGCTTTCAGTTCTGACTATCCAGCTAACGTTCTTAAAATGGTTTGTATATCAAAACCCATACCTCTCAAAATAAACCCATAAGATAGAAGTACATATGAAGGATAGATCACCTTGTGCACACTTTAGTTTAAGGAGTACATATGAAAGATAGATCACCTTGTGCACACTTTAGTTTAAGGAGTACATATGAAGGATAGATCACTTTGTGCAAACTTTCATTTTAGGAGCACATATCGAAGGATAGATCACCTCGTGCAAACTTTCATTTTAGGAGTACATGTAAAGAATTGATCACCTGGTGTACGTTTTAATTTTAGGAGCACATATAAAGGATAGATCACATTGTGTACACTTTAATTTTTCTTTTTTATTTCTTAAGGCAAATTACATTCCTTTATGGTAGTGCAGGCGCTGATGAATGATACTATCACACCTGCATCGGGCTATCCTACTTCTATCCTCCCAGCGAGCAAATACTCCTTCAGTGTAGGCTGTGGATCCGACTTGAAAACTGTCAGGTCAAGTCCGCGGCCTATACTGAAGGAGCGCTCGCTGGGGGGATTTAGGATAGCTGTTAGAGCAGTGGTGCTGATGGTACGCGAGCTCACAGAGAGGGCTCTGAGTGCCCTTTCTGCCATGCATGCCATAGGTTCGCAACTGCTGCTTTATGATCTCTATGTTTCTTTTCTGTTGTTTAAAATAAAGGTTTTGCAACTTTCTAGAACATTTGGTGATTTTTTTTTTTGCTGTTGGTTTGCTGAAAAGCAGTCGAGTGCATGAAACACAGTACTAGTAGCACTACTCAAACTCCTCTTTCAGTTCATTAACCTTTTCACATATCATCTCCCAGAAATGGCAACTCCCTTACTTTAAGCAGTTCTTGTCAAGAATACAATGTAGGAAATTGTTCTTTCATTTTAAGGCCATTATTCATTTAAGGTTGCAGTTTATAATAATTATTTTTACGTGGACTGTGTGTTTTTATTGACCAATTGTAATTTTACTTACCAGGCCTTTTTTTTTGGAGTGGGAAGTAACTTCTATCCAATTAACCCTATCCGGTATCGACCTGATCATGAGAGAGACCGAGCTTTACCTCCTGTGCCTTTAAGACCAAATCAGCAGCAATCTATTGAAGATGTGAACCCTGTGCTCCCCCTCAGAGGGCAAGATATTGAGCCAGACCAAAGAGAATTATTGGGAGGAAACAATGCAGTCAACCAGAGAAGGGATGACCCAAGAGCAAACAATAACACAGACTGCAACCGCCATCTTGCAGTGACCAGGAACAATGTGAGTTATGATATTCATTCAGTGATACTACTCTGAATAATGTCAGTCATCCTGCTTCTCTTATATTACATTTACCTTACTGGATCCCTAACAGGAAGGTAAATAGTTTTTTCCACTTTGTTCACAAACCACATTGATCACTGGTTCAGGAAAGCATTTTTTTTTTGGCTAAGTGGTACAATAAAAATAAAAAAATATACTGTTTTACTTGTATCCATTTTTATGTGTAGTTCACAGATCCAGCTATTACAGTTCCTGGACAGGCCAGCCATAAGGAAAAGCCATTAATCAAGAAATTAGTGGACAGAAGGCAGCATGATTCTTCTGTGGATGAGCAAAGCCAAGACCTTGCAAGTCTACCATACAATTTATTTGTTGCTGAGACTGGTCCAACAGGAATTCTGGGACCCTCTGTGGAGAGTTTAAATACAGTCAGTATCTATATGCAAACTTCAATGTGATGGTTGTTTGAAAATGTTTGTGTAGGGAAATCTCTGAGGTTGTTAATGCATAAAAAGTGTAAACAAGGAAACAGTGAATTTTAGTTACAAAAAAGCTGCTTTATTTAATAAATCTCCTAATGCAAGAGCTATTTATGATAATAGTGCAGTTTTTCAAACATTGTTAATAGTGCACTTCAGGCATGAACCTGCAATTGTCAGGTGACAAATGACTAATCTGAGATTGCAAGTTACTGAGGGGAAGAGCTAAACCTCACTGTTTTGTCTGACCAATAGCAGCCATATAACTGACCTCTACTCTGGTGTGCCCTACTATACCTTATAACAGAGATGATGAACCATTTTGGCATGGAGTGGCAAAAAGTGACGTCACTCACCAGCGCCTACCACCTATGTGCAGGCGCTGATGAGTGACGTCATCGTGTCTGTATCAAGGAAAAGCTATGTCGAGAATATCCTACCAGTGAGCGAGCGCTCCTTCAGCATATAGGCCTCGGATCCGACCTGAAAACTGTCAGGTCGGGTTTGTGGCCTGCGTTGAAGGAGCACTTGCTTGCTATGGGGATGGAGGGCAGCAGTGGTGGCGATGGTGTGTGCGCCCAATGAGAGGGTTCTGCATTCCCTCTCTGGCACATGTACCATACCCTGTTTCCCGGAAAATAAGACCTAGTGCAATTTTTTTCCAAGCTTAGAAATATAAGGCCTCCTCTGAAAATAAGACCTAGCTGCAGTAAAGTACTAGAAATAGACCTTGTACTAGTACCGTGTCCCAAAAATAAGACATCCCCTGAAAACAAGACCTAGTGTGTCTTTAGGAGCAAAAATTAATATAAGACCCTGTCTTATTTTTAGGGAAACATGGTAGGTTCGCCACCACTGCCCTATAACAAAGGTCTATCCTGCATAACTGCTCTCTCAATACATTTATTTTTTTCCTACTGCTTTAAAGTCTTTCCAACCAGTGCTTTCATTGATTTTTTTGTTTTCAGAACTTTCAAGTATATCCAGTAAGTGAGTGAATTTAGATTCTAGTTGATCTGCTGCAAGGGAGGTAATGAGGAATGGAGTTTTTTTTTTTTTTTTTTTTTTGGAAAAAAGTAAAGAAAATGTAAATCCTGTGAACATAAGATAAATATTACTAAAGATAGACAATATATAGGTAAAAGTATTTGGACACTCCCCCTAATTATTGAGTTCATGTGTTTAAGCCTTACCCATTACAAACAGGTGCATAATATCAAGCATACAGCCATGCAATCTCCTTAGATAAAAAGTGGTAGTAGTATGGGTCATGCTAAAGAGCCCAGTGACTTCAAACGTGTTATTGTTATGTGCCAGAGTATGCAATAAGTCTATTTGTTACATCTCTGATAAACTAGATTTGTTGGTCAACTGTAAATGCTATTATTGTGAATTATAAGTATCTTGTAGTAACAGCTTAGCCATGAAGCAGTAGACCACAGTGTGTAATGTGCAAGTGGTCAGCTGGAGTGGTGTGAAGCACTTCACAACTGGACTCAGGAGCAGGGAAACATTTCTCTATCTGGCAATCTGATTACAGGGGAACTGTAGTGGTAAGTTATACTTACCTGATCGATCTAGTAGCAGTACATGATGTCCATCCCAGGATCATCCGATGAATACATTGCTGCTCTGTCCACTTCCGGATCTGTGTAAGTGACATTGGTCCCTCATAGAGACCTCCCCCCGAGTTTTGGCAAAACTAACAGACTCTGCATGCCCAGATCTATTTCACAATCTCTGTATTCATCTCACGGTCCTGGGCTGTCGATCGTCAGACTGAATTCTGATCTAGCAGCAGTATGGTATGATTTATCGCTGTAGTTCCCATTTAATAAATCTGGGTTGCCAGGAAAACACTATCGGCTGGAATGCATAGTGCCAGCTGTAAAATTTTATGGACAATGGATTATGGTCTGGTGCTGTCTTTTAGAGTTTGGGCTAGGCACCTTATCATCAGTGACGTGTGATGTTACTGCTACAGCACACAAAGACATTCCAAAGAATTATATGCTTTTAATTTTGTAGTTACAGTTTAGGGGAAGATCCTTTCCGCTTTCAGCATGAATGTGCCCCTTTTCACAAAGTAAGGTCCATAAAGAGCAGCTCTATATCATATTGTTAGATATACCTGAGCAGCAATCAGTTTGCAATCATTCAAGCCCTGATAATAGCATATTTCAAAAAAGATACTCGGATGAATTGGTTTCTTTAACCTGATTGAGTTTCTCCTGAGGAAAATTTGTGGGTGGGTCTAATTTTTTATGTACGGTAGTACTTTATTGAAATGCAGGGTTTTAACTGAACAATCCTTCCCGTATTTCCTGACTCCCAGTGTGCACTCATATTAATGTGTATGCAGCATGCTAACTCCATGCAATCAGTAACCTGGGTGGAACAACTATGCTGAGCCCCCATGCCGCCAGTAAGTAACAGTGTTGCTCACACACACTAAACTGATTTTAGATTTCTGCTTCCCTAAAAACAGGAACTGGAGCCATTTGCATTTCTTGTTACAAATGTAGAGGGGAAGCAAAAGAACAAGCCTGGTTGGCATAATACTGCTGGAACAAATAATGAAAAAAATGATAACACTGTTACTTTTACTCTAAAGTTTCCAGACCTAGATGTCACAGCTAAAGAGAAAGAAGATGCCCAAAGGCAGCTCAGCCGAAATGAAGAGCCGATATTCCACAAATCTAATTCTTCTTTGTATGTGCAAAGCAAAGGCCTGTTAATCCAGGACAATTCAATTCCATTAAGCAATGCTACTTGCATAGATACTGGACCAAAGAGAGACCTGACATAGTGTGGAATGTTAAAACACATTATTGGTAAGTATCTCTGTGCCATCTTGTGTACAGTGTCATGCTATTTAACAGTATTCGTACAGTACATTACAATAGCTCTTATATGTTTGTCTGCATGTATAATTGTTCCTGAAAATGATGTCATTATAATCAAGTATTGGTTTGAAACCTCTGTGTCTATGAATGTGAAATAACGTTCAAAGCATTGGTCATGGTGCAGTTACATTTTTTACTCATATCTACCACATGCCGCAGTCACAGTATGCCACAACAGTGTGTCTGTTCATGTAAAGGACCCTCAACAGCAAAAAAATAAAACCCCTCTGGACATGTCAGCAACTTCTGCATAGTAGTTTTAAATATGTTTTCCAGCAAAGTCTTGGTTTATTTATTGTCTTTTTTTCAGATTCTCTGAAGGCATCTATCTATTGTAACATAAATACGCTACACATTCCATTCATTTCATTTAAATATCAGATAGTGTGTGAGCATGTACACATATATATAAAACTCAGGCCAAGCAACACTACAGAGTGACATTAAATGCAGTTTAAATAAAATAGGTATCTTTTCATGTTATTTTCCCTTTAAATACATTATCTATTATAATTGCATTAAATCTTTTGTTTTTGTTAGTTTTTTCTTACTAAGCATTTTATTAAAACTGAAGCGGACCTCAGTATAACACAATACACCTTATTTCAGGTTTGAAGTAAAAATGTAGAAGGTCTTATATGCAGTACATTTGGGTAATGCTACACAAAGTTGTTTGCTGGAACCGCAGCAAGTGAATTAAGGGGGTTATTCACTAAAGTCCAAATTGTTGCATATAGGTGCGAATTCGCCAGATAAAGACAGTCGGAATAGGCTGCTACTGTCGCAGTCGCGTCTTTGAGAATATTGTCACAGTCTCGACTTTATTATGGGAAAATTGTCACGACTTTACAATGGGGAAATTGTAGCGGATTTGCTAAGGGAATCCGCTGTTTCCGAGTTTGACAGTCAAATTTGCACCTTAGTGAATAACCCCCTAAGTGTTTTTAGCCTTAAAACAATATTGCCAGAACGCTGGGTGGTTCACTCATGACTAGAATGTGAAAGGGAAACAATTCTATGTATTATGCTGCCACATTAAACCTTGCAACAGTACACAAAGTGTAGCATTAACCTGACAGTATTTCATTGGTGGAGGTGTCCAATGCTTAGTTATTTTAATCTTTTTTTTAGGAGCAGAATGTTGCTAATAAACAAGTGAGACATGGCAAAAATTCAGTGTTGGAACTGGAATCCCTGAACGATGAACAAGAGCACAAATGCACAGTAAAACTTGAAGACCCAGATGTGATTTTTCTTTTAACACTCTTTCTTCCCAAGTTGATAAATCATTTGATATTCCAACCCAGGTGATTGATGGTTTTGTGATGATTAGCAGTGACTTTCAAACATCAGTCGTCATTAGAAGTAACCTAAACCATCTTTGAGATTGTGACTGTTTTTTTTATAATTCCCATCAATTAAGTAAGTAAAGTGGATCTGCTTTAGACTGTTTACAGATCTGGTTTCAAAACATGTCTTTTTGCAGTTTTCTTTTTCTTTAAATAACAGTTTACTTTTCCGAATGAACCATTTGTTTTATAATCTTTTCAATGTTCATCTGCCTCTAAAAGTCATTCTCTTCTTGATATAAATAATCGGGTTACCAAGTTTGCTTTCTAACATAAAAAGACTAGACTTTTATTCACCATCTTCTTGAACCTTTTTACTGTTAAGGAAACTCTGTGAGCAAAATAAAGTTATTTTCTGGTTGGCCTGTGGGGGGACACATAACATTGGGTAATGTATTTCCTATAAGAGACCAGACCCTCAATACATTTCCAGAGCTACTCCTCAATATACTCTGCCTAGGAAATAGCCCTGCAGTTTCATGTCCTTCTCATAGAGGAATACCATTTCATCCCTCAATGGATCTTATTTTTCTGTATTGGCTATTCCGAGACCAGTCACCTACACCCACAGACAGAGTGTACCTAAATCTATGTCCCCTCTATGGGTGTGGCAGGCCAAGACTATATAGGGCGAAATTTATTAAACTCGGAAAAGCCCATTTCAGCTTTTCTGACTTTAATCAGACGAACACCTGGAAGGATCTCACGGTATCACGAGATTTTTTTGGATCGATACTTAGGAAGAGGAACTTCTTCTATTGAATATTTCCATGGAAAGGTAGCCATATTACACTAATGTAGAGCATTACTATACTACACTAATGTAGAGCATTACTATACTACACTAATGTAGAGCATTACTATACTACACTAATGTAGAGCATTACTATACTACACTAATGTAGAGCATTACTATACTACACTAATGTAGAGCATTACTATACTACACTAATGTAGAGCATTACTATACTACACTAATGTAGAGCATTACTATACTACACTAATGTAAAGTATGGCTACCTTTTCCATGGATATATACAGTTCAAAAAGTTTCTCTTGTTAAGTATCGATCGAAACAAATCTCCCGATACTTACCGCACGAAACTTCCAGGTGTTCACCCAATTAATAAATGCGGAAAAGCAAAAATGAGCTTTTCCAAGTTTAATAAATTTCGCCCATATGTCTAAAAACACCATTGTAGATATGGTTATATCCACCATTCCCTCAACCTATTGGCAGTGTTTTTTAATGGAAACACCTCAATAACTTTGGTGCTACACATGGCATAGCCAATATTCAGTGCAACATTTTATCCAATTTGAGCGGCTGCATAGTAAACATTTGTACTTTTGAGATTTTGTGAAAAATTGTAGCTCATTTAAAAATAAATAAAATCACAAGATGTTAAGGTTCTTCCAGAAATAATTAGAAAATGATCTTAGTGTCCCTTAAATAATTACCATTCATTTTGCAGATAGAATAACCCTGTAAATAACCGAGAGCTTGCAGAACAGCTGTGTTCTATGGGGATGTTTATTTCATCATACAGCAAATAGTATGAATTAGAAACAAATAAGAAGCATTCAACCCAAACTAAGAACACTGCAAATATCATCGTTAGAAAAATTGTGTGAAATTATAAGCTGCCAAAGAACACTTTGTACCTTTTTTTATACAATACAGAAATATTTTTTTCCTAGAAAAAAAAAAAGCCCTTTTTTTAAATTAGGTAAATGACTTAGCAATTACCATTAATGTACCGCTGTTTCCAAAATAAAATCAAGTTAAAAATATTTACATAACTATAAACAACATATCTGTAGTGCTTCAGACGGAACAGCTTAGCTTTATCAGATGTTAAATGGGAACTAAAGCGTCACAATATCACCCCCACATAATCTTTACTCTCAACAGGCCAATCATATTTCTGCCAAAAAAAAAAACTACTAATGTGCTATGGCCTTGTATGGGAGGTCAGGCTTATGCTTCACCCTAGCCTTTAGCCAACTTCTCTGTAACAGAGTCATTTTCACAGCCATGGCAAGCAAAGAATGGCAATGAGCTGGGCAGAACTGTAAAACTGCACTGGTAGATACCTCCAGCCTCCTGCCCAATACCACCCGTTCACCAAACACAAGAAGGCCACAGCACAAGTAGGTAATTGATCACAGGGAGTGATACGGGTAGGAATGTGACAGTTTATGATCTTAGTAAGAGATAAATATTACAGAAGGTTGGCTTTGTGTCCCCTTTACAGGTTAGTACAACTTGTTTTTCTTTAGCAGATGTGATACTTTGATACCACCGACTTCTAAGCTATAGTATATTATTATACAAAGGCATTCAAATATATAATATATACAGCCACACAAACATATTTGCACATAGACACCTTGCATACTGAAAAGTAATTTCTACTGCTGTACAACTCGCAATGAGGCTAGTGACACGCTAAGCGTTTGCCACATGCATTTTTTTTCCACAGGTCGCAAAACACCTTGGATGGCTCTATATTAAAGTGGACCTGTCAGGTCCACTTGGACTATTTTTAGGAAGCAGAGAGTTGTCTTAGCTGAATGCTAAAAGCATTCAGCCACGACTGTAGTAAAAGAAACAAACTCCCTGCTTCATTTCTGCTCCAATGCCCAACTTGAATCAAAAGTTGCATTGGGCAGAGCTAAATGATTGACATTATAGCTTCTCCAATCAGATCCCTGCTAGAACAATAGGAAAAAAACCAGTGCAGCGCCCCAAAAACAATACAACAAAATGCAATATATCACTCAATTCAATTTTTTAAAAGAAATAAAAAGTCCATGTACAGTC
>WMED01015339.1:0-13686 GCA_019650415.1 Pipa parva | reverse complement strand
AAGTGGTGGAACTTGCACTATTGGTGACTGACTAAATACTTTTTTTCCTCACTGTATAATCTAGCTTCCCTATTTAGTCACACACCCCTACAGTAGACAAACACAGATGTATATTTTGGATTGTGGGAGGAAACCCACACAGGTGCAGGGAGAACATACAAACTCCATGTAGATGAAGTCAAGTGTGGAATTCATCCCAGAACTCAGCACTGCAAATCAGCAGTGTTAACCACCGCACTGCACATGCTCAGTGTGCTTTGTATTGTACAGGTTTGCACTGATAGGGACCAATGCAAAATAACATGACTAAAATCTCATAATTTAGCTATCAATTAAATCTGATATTAAAGTCCAATAAATTAAGAATAAATAAATATTGAATCTTCTTCAAATAAAACAAAAGAAACTATACCTGAATGTAAGGTTTGCTTTCCATTTACTTAAAAGCAAACACTTTTAATATCCTCAGTACTACAGGACTGATTACTGAAAGGCTTTGATGAACATTCAGGGCCTGTTCTAGCGCTGGGCGATGTGGGCGACTGCCCAGGGTGCAATCTATTTGAGGGGCGCTGTCTCTCCACATTGCCCACCTCAAACTTACCTCCTCCAGCATTCCAGCGACTCTCCTCCTCTGAGCGTCGCCCCACAATGAGGCCGCATTCCACTTACCTCATTGTGGAGCGGCACTCAGAGGAGGAGCGTAGCTGGAACGTTGGAGTAGGTGAGTTGGGGACACCAAGTGGGTGTGGGCCTGGGGGGGTGGTGTGCGCCGGGTGGGGGGGAGGGTGCGCACTCGGGGCGGTGCCGGGGGGGCTTGGAGGGCTGTTTTAGCCAGGGCACCCATAGGGCCAGGACTGCCCCTGTGCACATTACACACTGCACTATATTCTAAGCAACCCTGCAGTGCACAGCTGAACTAATTTATTAGCAGCTAGCTTTGCAGTATGGATATTTTAGAGATATTGGCATTAAAGCAATACAGTTACCTTAATATCCTTTATGTTGCATCGTAATCAGTCCAGTTGCATACCACATAACACCATTACCTTTAAAAGGGGGCAACTTACTAAATATACTTTATCCTGGGCTGTCATTTTAGTATACAGTCATTTACGGCAAACCAGCACTTTACTGCCATCAACCCCCATTTTGAGCTGGTGAAGTCAATCATCAAATTTGGAGCAATATGCCTTAATGAATTTGCTACTTTGACACACCCCAACATTTTGCATGAACTCGTAAGTAATTGCAAAAAGGTGCATAAGTTGGTGAATATCATAAGATATCAAATTGGATGTAAATTGTCCACACCATAGAGTTTGCTGAATACGTAATTACCCATACAGCCTGATAAAAGGATGATCTGGTAAAACCATGCCTTTAAAATGCATGAGGGTTATATAGAGAATAAATATGACTACCTCCAGTGGCAACTTTACAGGCATCAGTGTCCAATGCTGTTGAACTGGTACAATTATGAACTGTTGTAATAAACCCTATGCATAAGGTGCAAGGCTTTAGTTGTCTCTTAAAGGGGCAGATAATTCTTTATCAGTTATTTGTCTAATAATTGCCTCTGTAAAATACATTATTATTGTAATATACTTGACTTGACTTTATTGTCACTAATTAACAGAACCCCACTCTCCTTATTTACTCTTCAGCTAATCAATTTGGAATCTCAGGCCAACTATTTGGCCTACACCTTCATGAAAAAAAAATCAAGACTTCCATTCAATTCCCTGGCTTAAGATCTCAAAATGAACCGCTGAAGAGGAAGAGAAAAGTGGTATCAGTACGAATGTGGTTGTTAATTAGAAAAGATAGAAATAAGTAGATAATATACTGCAAAAACTTTTATTCAGCAGTGACAAATAGGTAAATAACTGATGGTGAATAAACAGTTCCTTTAAACAGTCTGTGAGGTGCTTTTCATTTTGTTTTTCTACCAAAGAATTAACTTCTGCTTAATGAATCTAAGAGTACCTTGAAATGCAGATGTTAGTCAGGTCATTACATGGCTGACCTAAAGGATTTGGCAACCTGGATTTTGCAGTAAATGTAATGAAACAAATGGCACTTGTGGGCTAACATAACTATTCCCTCTACATTTCAGTTCTAAGGATCATTACAAGGGAACAAGGATTAAAGTCAACAGATCATTAACTAAGTGAGTCAGTTAGACTTCCAGGGAGATGCTTTGGTCTATTTTTATATGTGTGTGTGTGTGCATCACTGGTTGTTGTACTAGGTGGAAGGACACATGATATACATCTGTGACCTAAGAATAAGCTACCTGTATAGTGCCCTTTTTTATATAGTGAACAAGGTATGTATCCCGTTCTTTATATTACAAAGCAATGCCTTCTTATAAATAAATCTAATAGGACATCAAATGTCAATTCTTTGTCAAAAGCATATGTAATAGTGTATCTGGACATGTGTCTGGGGGTACTGTCATTTTGTAGGGACTTTTCAAGAACTGGTACAATGATATTATAGACCAGAAACATTCCGTATTAGACCTCCACCTCTGGTGCATGAACTTGTAGCTCCTTAAAAGCTTTTGGTTCTATATGGGTTGCTGGGTGATGTATTGGAGTACCTGGCAGGTTAAGATTGAACATCTCTGGTGTAGCCAATTTAATTTTTTTTACTTCATCTTGCTCTATACTGCAGTCACAGGCAAATAATTTACTCTGCTTTTTTCCCCATAATGCCCTATATGTCATCCTAAGGCCCCTTGGGAAACAGAACAATAAAGAATTAGCAACAACCAAATATACCACAGAGTAACAAACACAGTTTGTGTAATTATACTCTTCTACTGTTTAGAATGCTCACTGTTGAATCAAACTTAAGGGAGTACTCCACCTGTTGATCAAATATTATAGTTGCAGTGTCCTATGTAGAAAAATGACCAGGCATGCTGTAGCCAGCAAAAAGTCTGGTGTCACTAGGTTAGGTCCCCAACCAAGGAGATATAAGGAAGTGTGCACATAGCAAAGCTCAGAGGCTTTCTATTTTGCCTCCAGCAGAGGAAAGAAGACCTGACTGCCTAGAAGAAACACCCAATATGAGAATCCCTAGGTTGTGTTTATGTTTAGTGCACATTAGATCCTATAATAGGGCACAGTAAATTAGGGCCAGCATAGGCAGGACAGTGGCAAGCTCTTCCCATCAAGGAGTGAATAATGGGTAGACCCCAAGGGTCAGAGGTGCACATCGTTGCCCAGGTTAGGGATTAAATTGACCAGAGTAAAGTCACCCTGAAGAACCCAATGAGTAGACAGAAGCCAGACACCTCCCTACTTGAACTCTCAGCTAGTGTGTTACTGCATTTCTAAGCATTGTGTAAGTAGTTCATGTGTTATTTGTTATTGCACAGTGTAAATATTCAGAGATAAGTCACTTTATGTTATTTTCAAAGAATCCCTGGTGCTCATATTGTTTTTGTATCCACTGGTGTCAACTAGCAAGCGGTGCCTATCTCCTGAAATTGTGCTATCCTGGGTGAGGTATGTAATGCATTGCCCTCTTTTTGAGTATCTCCCATAAAGGATTCTAGGAGGTGTAGTTAGTGGGGTAAGCAGTTTAAAAAAAAGGGTTGCATAAGGTCTATGATATGTACAAACGTAGTTTTGTCCAGTTTTACTGAATATTTCAAAAGCAATTGGCTAGTAAATAAGTGAAAAGAAAGATAGATTTTAATATGCCGCACTCCTGTAAATCTTCTCAGTGCAAGGCTGACATTGGAAGGCCTGGACTAACTGATCCTTCTGTTAATGAATAACATACCATCTTTATATGGAGGTAATTCAGTTATATTTTATTTCTGTAATGCTCAGTAAATAAGTATAGGTTTTATGGTATACTTAGTATCCTCTATATCTAGGTATAAAAATGTAATGGTGTGACAGATAAAATGAAATAGCTCTACAGTCATGCATAAAGACTTGCACTAGTTTGTTATAAGCCCTTATTTTTATAGTGATTACATATCATCCGCCACTTTACGCAGGAGGCTTAACCAACCACAACTCTCAATTTTACAGTTTATTTAGAATTTCTATAACTACCATAATCGCACAAAAGGGGAATTGGATTCAAACTGCAATTCACAGCATATAGGAATGCAAATAAGACGAAAGATGTTAAATGCGTCTTCCCCCATGTTGTTATTTGCATCATACACCATACTTCAGCACTTTATATGAGCCACCTATCGGGATATCTACTATTACACAAGTCTTCATTCCTTTACACCAGTGGTGTGTAATTATATGACTATATCACACTAGGAGACTGGACCCTCTCCTGATTTATGTCTTTGCACTACCTATAGATTCCACAAGTTTTCCAAAGAATCTATTCTTTTCTGATGCAATTCGCAGCATGCACATTAAAGGGATTCCCCTCCCGGTGAGGAGACTCGAGTTTCTTCGCCGGGAGGGGAATCTCTTTAATGCGCGTGCTGATGTCCGCGTGCAGGACATCAGCATGCGCATGTCAATTGTTCCGAAGTGAGGCGAACATTACGCGCCTCACTTCGGAGCTTCATGAATTCCCCCCAAGGTAAGCTGCTGACATTTTGATTTTTGAGTGGGTGCAACTGGGGTATGCTAGAGCCCTGTGAGGTCTGCTCCCTTCTACTCCCTTCTTTTTATTTAAAAGCTGCATCTATTTTATATACTCATATATTTTTGTAATTCATTATAAATAGTACAGGTTTTTTTAAGAAAAGTGTTACATAGTATGGTGCTTTAAAGAATACACAAGATAAGCAGCGCTACGAACTTTTACAGTGATACGAAAAAAACTTTCTATGTGAAAATAAAAATAAATAAAAGTCCAAGAAAAACAAAAATTCTTCTTTAAATTTGTGTTGTAAAAAGATTCTGATTGAATCCACTTGATGCCGCCTCTCTTCTTTAGGAAAAACTCCTTCCAAAAGTGTACTTGTGACAGCCAAAAAAACTTGTGAAGAGGCGCAAACAAATAGGCACTAGATAGTGCCTTATCACATGATTTTAAGTATTTTAAAAGAAAGTCCCAAACGTACTTTTCAAATTAATATTTCGTGATTGTGCATGTGAATAACTTGAGGGAAAAGGAAAAAAACCCAGCACTCTTGTGCAACAACCAATCATAAGTGTCACAACGTGTAACGATACTTATGTGCTTACCAGAAGGCAAGTGTAATTCAGCATTAAACAGTTGTTATAGGTGCAATAACAGGCTCTCTCCCACTAGATGTTCTAGGCCAATACTGACAGCAGTTCTTCAGAATTACTTATTTCCTCTGTATGTCAGCAAAATAAAACAGAAAAGCCTCCATAGCGTAATATGTACTTTAATAAATCCAAGTTAAAAACAATGATAAATCTACTCACAAAGGTATTACAATACAATACCATACAATAGTATGGTGCTTATTCATCAAAATTCAACTGTCAAAGTGAATTCTTATCATTTTGGGTTGCGACATTCTATTTCCTATTCACTAAACAGAGGATTCCCATGGCAAAGACGCGACCAGTAGCTGTCTCTTGCATAGTGTGCAAGTGTGTAGTCAGTCGGACAGTAGGATCCTTTCTATCAGCCCCCTTCATTCGCCACTTCAGTCTGGCAATGTAATGTGACACAATACGCCTTGCCGAATTTGCCCCGCATGCGACAGACTTCAGTGCTTGATGAACAAGCAAATTATCTGTGCACACATATGTAAAGTGGTGCAGAGTGCTCTGTAAGTCTGTGACTGATATAAGATCACAGAATTTCACTTCGGAAAGTAAGTGAAAGTAAATTCATCAAGGAGTGAATCACAACAAAAAAAAGGAGAAAAACACAAAACAGTGAAAACAGGAAACAGAGTGATAATGGGAAAGCCCAGTAATCCATAAAAATATATTTTGAGGTTTTTGCCTTTCCCCTCCCTTTATTACTGTGTTTACTTTGTAACTGTATATGATTTTGTACGCTGACAATTTTTATGCACTAATGTTAAAAGCAAATGTAAATTTTGTAATTGGCTTACTAATGCCATTATTTTCATGTAGATGAAACCAAATAGGTTTGGGCTTCTATGAAATACAGTAATGTATACATTTTCTTGCTGTGAGCGAACATTTAGCATAATTTTTTATGCGATAACTCCAGCATTCTGAATTTTGTCCTTTAATTTATTTCCAAATTACCCATATCCCAACCTCAAGCCCCTGGTTGCTAAGCTGAAAGGTTGTCGGCTGTCAGGGGATGCAGGGAGCTGTAGTAACACTACAACCACTGGAAAGAAAATCCCACCTATGCATTTTATCTAAATCCCTTAACAGTGATCACCAAAAAGAGTCTCTAAAATTGGTCTTTGAAACAGCTGATATCTTGTTAATGAAACATGACTGGGAATAAACTTCCAAATAGGCATGTGTGTCGCACAGGGGAATATACGGATTTATCATGCATTAATCAAAGTGATTTATTTTGGGGTGATAAAACAGCTGAGATGGCATGTGATTTATAATTCTCCTGTTCATCCAGCTTCTAGTAAATACATCCAAAATTATTCCCTTGTGTCCTGCCCATAGCTGTATTATGCCAAGGCAAATTCCGATTATACAGTAGTTCCCAGTTGGGTTCATACAAGTTCCTGTGATTAACCTCAACTTCAACTTTTACAGACTTAAAGGTAAATTGCAGTAGAAATGGTGGTTGCTACAGATTAGGCATTTGATCAGATGTTAGCAGAACAGCATCTATAATAGTTTTGTTGTCTACTCTACATTGGGTACATTGTTAGTGAAGGGTGTATATGCGACAATTCAAATCAATTCTCCCCTAGTGTAGCAGCATATTTAATATTTAGCATATTGCCACTGAGATGGAGCAAATTGTTCCACAGTACTTTCTGAGCACTGGTAGGCAAATAGTAATTGAATTTTACTTAATATGTTATAAATAGATGTAGCAAAGTGATGTGTGAGTCAATGCCACCATAAATATCTCTTACTATATTAATGACTACATACTGGAAATAGCCATGAATATCACATGAAAAGACAACATCACCATTAGATGCTTTTTATTCATTAGGAGTGTCATTGGAAAATAACCCCCGTCATTTTCTAACTTGTTCTTTTCAAATGAATTTTAATGGCAGACAATTCCTAGCTCGTGCTACTGGTCGCCATGTTTTTTTAAAGCCTCCGTCTAGCATATCTTGTGCAAATTGTCACTTGTACACATGATTAATACCTGATGTGTTGATGCATTCACTAAAAGACGCCACGGTCTGCACAGTGTTGTGAACTGTGAATGAATTCAGCACATCAACAATTTTGTATTTTCACCAAACATTTTATTTTCTGTGATGAGGGAATAATGGTACCCCTGGGCTATTATATTGTCAGTTCAGTACTATTGCTCTAATGCCTGTTAAAATAGCACTTTCCAGTGGCCAGATTCCCATATTATCTTATATACTGAGATAACCCTGTGTCATTGAGTAAATAAAGTCTAATGAAACTTTTACATTTTTTTTAGGAATTCATAATGTACAAAAGGTTATTGTTTCTTTAACAGATGATCCCTGTTTGTTATCTTGCTTACATGTTTATCTTCCCTTGGATCAACAATATATGCATGAGTTTGTATATATGTAAGTATATATGTATATATATATATATATATAAATATATATATATATTTAGCATATTCTTCTTTTTATGGGAAATATCACAGACTGAGAGTTCCAGAAAGCTCTGATAAAATGGTCTTGTGGCACTCCGGGAATAATGGAGACATGGTGTCTAAGTGCCCTGTGGTCACTGCTTTTTGGCATGACTGAAGTCTGCTAATATTGGGACTAATTAACTGACTGTTTTACTATGGTACTGACCTAGAATTAAAATATAAAATACTGGGAACGTTTTACATTTACACACTGCACCAGATGGAGGGGTCAGTTACAAGCCTCTTGTTGCCTGTGTTACTCTTCTTCTGAGCTATATTAGTGGCTGTAATTGCCCAAACCAGGCCCACTGACCTATCTACAAAATTGATACTTAGTTGACCATGTAGTCTGGCAGGCATTTAAGAGTACAGCTAGTTGTATATGCGGGTGAAGGGACAGGACAGGGGAGTCGTGGATGCTTGTACTTCCTGCTCCTTAAAATGACAATGGAAAGATGAGAATCCATATTCAGACACTTGCCCAATTCTTTCATTTAAGTGAATAACAATTCCTTCATTGAGGGGGTTATTCACTAAAGACCAAATTGTAGCATATAGGTGTGAATTCGCCAGATAAAGACAGTCACAATAGGCTGCTACTGTCGCAGTCGCGACTTTATTATGGGAACATTGTCCCAATATTAACATAAAAAATTTGTTGCGACTTTACATTGGGAAAATTGTTGCGGATTTGTTATGGAAATACACTGTTTGCGAATTCAACAATTGAATTTGCACCTATATTTATTCTCTGTGCTATTTTATTAAACTCAAAATACTGCTTGTGCACTGCATATTTTAAATAGTGCTGCAGGTACTACAGAACTGGACTAAGACAAGGGTTTTATACTATACGACATTCACCTGTATAAGCCTTCAGTGGCAGTATCACCCTGTATCACTGCAAAAGCTTTCTCCACATCCCATCTGGGTCACTCCTCCAGCTTATTGGTAAACTCCAGTGCATAATACACCTTTACTACTAAGGTCTATATCTTCTCTCCAGAGTGATTATTGACTTCCCTGTAACTTCACCCACAGGTCTCTTCCATGTTAAAAAGTGAACTGTTTCTATGCAGTAGCTCAGTGGTTTATCATAGCTGACAATTTCTGATAACTAAATCAAATTTTCTCATTTAGACCAGTGTTTTTCAACCAGTCTGCCGCGACATGGTCAGGTGTGCCATGGGGAAATCAACCCTTTAACTACCAGCCAGCAGTTAAGGGGTTCAGCACTCCACCAGGCGTTTTTTTCTCCAGTGGAGCAGTGCAATTACCAAGGAGGGAGTTCTGTCTGACTCCCTCCGTGGTCTGAGGAGGGCTCATGTGATCCGATCGGTCACATGAGCCAATAGGAGACCGGGAGCGCATGTGATCAGCACTCCCAGTCTCACTTCCTCATTTGGTTGTGTGCAATGGTAGTCACAGCTGAATGAGGAAAAACCGCTGCCAATCTCTGCTGAAGGGGTAAGATGAAGTCCCTCACTAACCCCCCGACCCCTCCACAGCTACCACTGACGCCCCGGACCTCCCCTATTGCCCCATATAATAAAAATATACTCCCCAGCTCCTGATTTGCTCTCCCTTGCCCAAGATGTGGCCCCCCCTGCCTCATATGTGTCCCCCCTGCCCCAGATTTGCCCCTCTCAACCCCTGATTTGCCCCTCCAAGCCCCTGATGTGCGTCCACTGCCCCTGATGTGCGTTTCCTACCCCTGATATGCCCCCAACCCCTTATTTGCCCCGGTCTTTCTATCATTCCTGCCCGGATATCCCTTTTGTGTTCATCGAAACAGGCCCAGGTTTCACACTAAGTGAGTATAAATACATTTAGAAAATATATTATTAACTATATGTATAATATGTACTGTGTTAGAGTGTCATTTTGTGTCATTTTGGTTGGTGGTGTGCCCCAGGATTTTGTAAATGTAAAAAGTGTGGCGCGGCTCAAAAAAGGTTGAAAAGCACTGATTTAGACAACCAAATTCTATCATTTTTTAATGACTTAAGTATAACTTATTGTTGCTTTCATTTTCACCTCATCCTTTAGATGAAGACAACCTGAAAATTATAATTACCGTATATACAAAATATCTGTGGCAGTAGTTTACTTTAATGGTTCTATGGAAGAGGCTAATTCTAAGGTAACTGTATCTATGGCAATTGTTTTCCTATATACATCAAGCTCCTCAGTCATTGAGGGGGTTGTTCACTAAAGTCCAAATTGTTGCGCATAGGTGTGAATTCACCAGCTAAAGACAGTCACAATAGACTGATACTGTTGCAGTTGCATCTTTATAATGAAAATATTGTCGCAGTTGCAACTTTACTATGGAAAATTGTCACAGTCACAATTTTAAAAATTGTCACAATTGCAACTTTACAATGGGGAATTTGTTGTGGTTGCGGATTTATTATGGGAATCCGCTGTTTGAGAATTCAACAGTCGAATTCTCACCTTAGTGAATAACCCCCAAGTATTTATATATCATATTTTTTCTTATTCTTTTTTTAAGATTTTTTTTCATAGTTAAAGAAAAAAATTTAATTTTTTTTCATTATATTGTGATTTATTTTTCGATAGCTGCTTTGAAATAAAAATATCATGCTAATAAAATGCCCGTGTAAAATTTGTTATTCAGTTAAATGAGAATACTGGTCAAAGGTATAAATATGTAGGCAAGAAACTGTACCTTGTATAATGTATTAATAGTAACTTGTCAGATTTTACAATATAGGACCTGGAAAAAATGGAGTAGATATGCAGAGGGGCGTAACCATAGGGTTGTGGCCCCAACTGTAGCCACTCTTCTGCAGCTAATATAATAGTGCAGACCAAAACATGACCAAAAAGGGGTCACAATGTCTTCCTTACAATCAACCATGTCTAGGTATAGTAATTTGTCATTAACATAAGAAAGATGCATTTATAGTGACATTTTATCCTTCATACAGATCCGTGGTAATCATGGGAAAATGGTGTCACTTGTTTATCTCCGTGTATAATTGGAAACTCCTTTCTGCTTGTGATAGGCCTTTCTTGATGACCACATGTTGCTTATTCTTGCTGTGCTTATTTCATTGCTGGTGTGATTTTTTTTAAAGGGTTTGTGTTGGTTGCCCAGCCCAAATGGTAATAACTCTGGATTCCCTGTAGGTCTATCCTCCTGGTTCCTAGAAACAGGTAGTGAAGACAAAAGACTAAACCCTGGGAAATCCTATAGTGGAAAACAGATAAACCCTAGTCATTACCATAAGCTGTCATGAGGTGACAGCAGAGATACAGAAATGCAGTCTTTCCTGTGAAAAATACTACTTTACAATTCTTTCTGATTTTGTATTTAAATGACTGTGTGCTTGACTTTAATGACTATTTTGGTGGTCATTTGCCTTTGTAGTGTAGCATTAGGTAGTAACTTATATGTTGCTAGTGGCTTTGATTGTTTACATTTTTTTCCTTTGTCATTTATAACAAATACCTTAGGGATGCAGTCATATTGCATAATTTAGGGTAAAGGTGTTTGTTTTAACAAGGACCTTTCAGACCTTTACATTTTCCGCACCACCTTAACTAATTACTACAAAGTGTCCAGCTGCATTGTCCACTATTCAAGTCATTGTATAGAATGTCACAAAGCATTTCTATGCACAATGTAAAGTGTCCTAAGGCAGTTGCAGTTCACACAAAGGGGGTAATTCACGATAGTGCGAAGTGAGGTGCGGAGTCCTCCCCCAGTCAATTTGTAGTCCATATCCAGTAGAAAGGTCCCATGACACAGACAGAGCCAATCCAGTACATAAATAAATTAGTGGAAAAAGGGAGCTGATTCTATTTACAATTGCTTTTGGATAATGCCATTTGGAAACAGGTAGCCCAGAAACATTGTGTGTAAATGTTCTCTATAATAAAGTAGTCTATGAACCTTTCAATGTTTCATTTACAGTAGTGCAGTGTTCTTGTCTTTTATAATATATGGAGAATATTGCACAACTTATTGCAGTTTATAAGGCTATTAATAGTTACTGAGGGGTTCCATGACCCTAAAAAGCATAAGGCAACTACAAATGTTATTACTGTGGGCATGGAACTCAAGTTGACCTTTACTGTCCTCATATATTACAGAAGTTGTTACTTTGCCCTTTAGAATACACACTTACTTTGAAAACAAAGTAACATGAATTTAAATGTATACCTTGAAATCTATTTACTCACTTGATAAGCGTTGTTCAGAGCATTTCTCATTTCTTTTCTAGTTTCAGCTAGGTTAGGGGTAATTCATTACAGCAGCCTGGGATACCTTAGATACCCTGAGGTTTTCTGGTACATTCCAGTGTAAGTATTAATAACATAGTGTTTCCTTTTTATGCTTACCTAGGATCATCCTGTACATTAATGTTCAGCGCAATCAAACTGGGTTATATTGTGCTGCAGTCAAATGGCGCAATGCATAGAAAATATTGGTAATGTTATTAAATATAATAGCTACCCAGAGTTGTAACGCAGGGATAAGGGAATCATTATTCTGTAGGCCTTGAGTGGAGAGAGTCATTAGACTTCCATTATCGTTATAGAGAGAAATGCGTCATTACCACTATATTGGCACTTGGTGTCACTAGAGAGAGAGAGGCTGCTTCCCCCCACAACCACTCATTTTGTATTTATATGCTTTGCTTGACATCACAAATGAGCTGAATTACAATAAACTGCAAAGTTTTGCAATTGCTCTGTATTTAGAGATATGAGAAATGTAGTATGTGTGTAAATATATAATACAATAGACAGTCTGCACACTCCAGACTCAAATTCCCAAAAGACATTGTTCTGTATATTTATATAGCACTACTATAGTATATTACACAGATTCGTCATTCACTTCAGTCCCTACCCGTGGAGCTTACAATCTAGTTTCCCTATTCAGTCACACGCACATAGACAAACACAGATGTACGTCTTTGGATTGTGGTAGGAAACCCACACAGGTGCAGGGAGAACATACAAAATCCATGCAGATGAAATCCAGGGTGGAATTGAACCCAGAACCCAGCTCTGCAAATCAGCAGTGCTAACCACCGAGCCAGTGGTTAAATAAACCTAAACCAGATGCAGTGTTCCCTGTGGATCTGGTTTGGGATGGCATGTTGCATACACAGGTGTACTGTTTGTTCCTAAGATGTCAATATGATTCATTTTGGTTCAGGTTACTGAGTATTATTACTATGTGTGCCTAAATTGGTGAATTTATCCATTTACAACAAATTGTTTCTGTGCTTGTATTTATCTTGACCATACAATACTAAACCCAAATGGTCTTAGCAGTTATTTAGATCTTATTAAACTGGAAAACCCATTTGCAATAATGCCTTAGGCCACAGCGATTCTTAAAATTAAGGCAACATTAGATTTTGAGAAATCTTGTTATTGCAAATTGATGTGTAAGTAAAAAAAAATTGTTTTCAGTTATTTAAATCTTGTATTATCCTTTGTAAAACTCTCTTGATAGGGTTGTCAACTCTGTAGTAAGCAGCAGCTGGAGATATAAGGGTTTCAGTGATAGTTATTTAAAGTTCCATCAATCTTTACAATGTACAATACTATAGGAAGGATGAACTGAAAGCCTAGTGATTTTCCAGTACACTTAAATGGGAAAGAGATATTAGTTGACCTGTAAACCCTAATACTTAATGCAATGGGAAAAGAGTGACTAATATAGGGGCTTGACAAACCTTTCCATCCAACTATAAATTCATCCACCTATACAAGTATTTGGAATCTATCTATCTATCTATCTATCTATCTATCTATCTATCTATCATCTATCTGTCTATCTATCTATCTATCTATCTATCTATCTATCTATCTATCTTTCTAATTATCTATCTATCTATCTTTCTAATTATCTATCTATCTATCTGTATCTATCTTTCTATCTTTCTATCTATCTATCTATCTATCTAT
>WMED01015338.1:0-13687 GCA_019650415.1 Pipa parva | reverse complement strand
GGAGCGCATATCAGTCTCGGCGAGGTGAATCGAAGGATCGCCAGGTAAGTTCGCACTTTCTTGAATTACCTCCTAAATGTATATCGATATAACAGGATAAAAACAATTCCCAATTTTAGTAAATATCCTCATTGTCTCTACTGGGTACTGCCACACTCACACCCATATCCAAATAAAGTGCTTAACTTATGAAGCGGTAGGTGGAGTCCAGCCAGACCCATTTTGGCCTTTAACACTTAGGGCTTCTTCTAAGTTTTGAAGGGCTTAAACTGCACCTCTGAAGTGCATAGCCCAGAGAAGAGTGTAATAGAGGATCACCCAATGTTAACTGGTCTTACAAAATGACTAAGTCTTGTGTATGCCAAACTCACCAAAAATAGTTGGTTTCCTTATGCCCCCTCCTCTTTGCCCCCTCCTCTTTGCCCCCCTCTTTGAAGGTAGAATACATGAGGAATGAAAGTTTAGTTATAGAATAATGCAGATCCAATAGTGTTCATTAATGTACAATGTTAAGGTAATGCATGGGCCAAGGAAACAATGAGGAAATGAAGATGCATTGTCTAAAATTCATTGTTTAGTATTGAAGAGTGACCCTAATAAGACTGAGCACTGAGGTGAATGTGTGAAGGAACGGTAGTTAAAGGCTTCTACATTTTACCTTGATGGTGGTAACAGAGTCTATTTGGGGATTAGTAAATGAGGGTCTCTCTGTGGAACACCAGAAAAAAGGTGTTTCTTTCCATTTGTTCAATATAAGGTGAAACATCAAAATACAAAATCTTTTTTTACATTGTGTCCATAGTAGTTTAAACATACTCGCTGTTGAGCGATAGCGTGGATAAATATAGGTAAAAGAAGATGTAAAACATTTCTGTGAAATTGACAATATCTTAAGAGACCCCCTTAAGCCATTTCCATAAAAGTGATCATTTATTTGGTTAAGCGCTAATAATGTCTGTTGTTTTGAATGGAACATTGACTTCCCTGTGAGCCAGAAAAAAAAGTCTCTTGACAATAAATGTCCTGAGTACTCTCTTAAATCCTTAAATAATAAATGAAAGATATATAAATCTTAAAGATAAAAAACAGAGGGAAAAAAAGTCGTTTCCATATATAAGTCCCATGGGTAATATAAAGGGCAAAGGAGATAACAATAAAGAAATCCGCAAAAGAGTCTTTGAGACAAAGGCTCATAATAATGAAATAAGTTACAACAATGGAAATTATTATTTAAAGCCTTGATGATACATGTAAAGTAGGAAATAATTAATATCCTTGCTGCTAAATATAGATTGATGTGGAATGGCTTGGAGTAAATCTTTTGTATGACTTCTGAGTCTTTATTCTTCCATTGTTTGACTGAGTATAAATAAAAATGTTAAAAAAACACAAAAAAATCTAAAAACATAGTTAGATGCAATATATTTTATATAAATTAAAATTAGTTATTTTTCATTGTCCAACTAATTCAGTACTGGGGGATATTTATAAAACTTGTAAATTCTTTCAACTAGTTAAAGCTGGAGAAACAGAATTTTTTAATGAAATTGATGATTTTGCCTATTTAAAAGCTGTTCAAAAACAACATTTTTAACCCAAAAATGTTTGCCTGCCTTAGATTGGCATAAACCATTGTTTCTTATGGAGTTGGTCCTGTCACTTAGCCACAGTTAAAAAAAGTTTTCCCATTAAATAAAAGATATCCATATCAATCTGAAATGAAAGATGAACATAACTGGAAAATGCTGAAATGTATGCCGCTTCCAACTGATGTTTATTGGTAGCGGGATTTTTTCTACATCAAAAAAAAAAAAGAAAAAAAGGAAAAAATGATCCCATTAGCAAAATCAAAAAGTAATGTGAAATGGAAACTAGCGACAATATGGGGTGAAACACAGTGAAACTAATCAAAAATGGTTAAAATGGCTTTTATAAATATCTACCAGTAGGTTAAAAGTATTTTTCCAATAGTTTTCACAAAATAAAATAGTTTGATTCCTAATGAATATTATGAAGTCTACTGGAGTTAAGAATAAATAATTCTCTCAGCAAATGTTTCACTCTTTATGCTGGAATTGAATTTATTTAATCTTGCTGCCATAAAAATATGTCTGACGTTTTAAAATCATGTCTGTTTCCAGACAACTGCTCTTCTTAAGAAATGTTTAATCTAAAAATAATGAATATAGATTATTGTACAAGTACACAAAAGCACCAGCCTAAAAACAGTAAAGACTCTGGTGTGTTAAGTTGCCCCTGGTGCTAAGACACCTTTGTAACCTTGTTGTCAAACCCAGGGAACCACTGGAAATCCAGTCTCAAAGCCATAAAAACAGGCAAAAGACATTATAATAAAATAAACAAACTATTGGAGCACAAAGCAATCAGGTGTTGTAAATATTGACACCTACCCTTTGTTTCTATTGCTTTCCTGATGCACTAATTCTACTAGTGAACTGACATCCCCCTCATCCACTTACTTTCCAAAATTGTTATGGTGGGTCAGATCAGGCCTAACCTCCCTGACGGTCTTTCCTCTTCCTTTTAACCAGTTACCTTCACCTTTTTCCTGCACCATCATGCTTCTATACCCATCCTCATACCTTATCCCCAAACTGGGTACCTGATCAACAAGCAACAAACTCCTTTACTTGTTAACTATGGATCTCTTTGTGGAAAGTTGGTCATTTGTATCTGTGACCCAGGCTTCCAAATGAGCAATGAACACAAATGTTGACCAGCAGTGTGCACCCTCAACTGACTATTCAAGGACAGGAATTATTGCATCAGACATACACTGGATAGCATTGCTAATCAAAGAGTGCATTATTAACGAAGATGGCTCAGATAACATATCCCAAGTCAATGCAGGTAAACAAGTGCATAAATACAAGTGACTCCCTCCTGAACCCTCTGAAACTAAAGTTACTCAGTTTTACATCACACACTTAGACAAAACATAACATACTTTAGATCAATTGTATTTTCTTCATTTTTTTTATTTAGAGAAACTACCCAACAACAAGAGGTGACTGCTGCTAAACAGTCTACATGGCCATAAGAATTAAAGACCCCAGCAAAGAGCTATTGAGAAATCAACAAAACACATTAGTAAGGAATGTCTACGAACAAGCACAAATGATTGTAGCACTGGCATTTTCACTCAATATTACCCATATACTGATAAGTAATACAGATGTTTACAGTTCCGCACAGATTCAGTGGTAAGCCCTGCTGAACTTCAAAGCAAGGTTACTACAAACATAAAACAAAAGCTGAGTTAATTAGACAATCAAGACAGTCAAAAAGTAAAATTTACAAACTCTGCTTTTTTACTTCTATCTTTTTAACTGCTTTGTTTGTTTTAATTATTACACATAATCAAATAAGATGTACCTTAGACAAATTTCATGACATCCCTCAAATGCATGGGAACCTTGGTGTGGGAGCATTGTTATACACAAGAAGAAAACATAACATCTTTATTTCTAAATGATGAAAGTAAATGTATGCAGATCTTTTGCTAAGTTTTTCTGTCCTTTGGGCAGTGAGGTATGATTATTTCATTTTGGTTCATACTATAATAATAATATAATTTGTGACTAGTGGCAATTGGTAAGACTACTAGCAGAGCAGGCTACCAAGAAAGACACCGAAGAGTCCCACATAATTTTGAATTCACTGATGTAATGTTAGGACCAAAACGCTAGACTGTAATTTTTTTTTTTTTTTTTAATCCAGCATCTCAGGGAGTAAACAGAGCCAACAGACAAAACAGGCCTAAAGGTTTGTAATGGAGAGGGATCAATCAAACCAAGGCATGTAACAAAGACTGTAATTAGGAATATAGCAAATGTCAGTACTGTATATGGCAAGACTAATTGGATCCAGACTAGATAGGAATTGTAGAGAACTAGAACAAGCTTAAGCAATTGAAACAAGAACTGATATAGGACTAGGAAATGGCTGGACAATTTAAAGCCAGGTTTATTAACTGATGCCTGTTATCACGACTATAAAGAGCTCAACTAAAATATAAAAATCTAATCCAATGACCTTCAGATGACAGAGCAAATGCACAGAAGTAGCAGATTATAGGTTCACATCTTGGTCCGTCTCAGCTAAGTGATCAGTAAACCAGAGATTTTTGGCAATGGATTTAAGGCCTGATGCTTCCAAGGCACTTTGCTTTCCTGGAGCCTCTACTCAGTAAGTGAAAATTGAATTACAAATAGAATTTTATTTTGTTGCTTTTTAGCAACAAAATGCAAGTTTTCGTGTAAATTTGAATTATTGTAACACGATCAAATACATTCAGTATCAAACATTTATGTACTGATTAATGAGCAGAAATGCTTTACATCGTATACCATGTTGGGTACAATTAAGTATGTCACAATACTAGATGCATTTGTATCATGATTCTAGGATTGGAAAGATGAAAACAGGTTACATCATCAATTCTAGGGATACACAAAGTGAACTTAATGATTCTGTAGGGATTTACTCACTTGCTGCGGTAAGTTTTTGTCCATAAATCAATTCCAATGGGCTTCTTTCGTAAAAATGGTATTTATTGAACCAAAATCCAAAACAAAATTCAGCCAGGCTTGGCAAAATTCATTACATCCAAACAAAATAGTAGAAATGTACATCGGTTTTCCCAGAGTAAACCTCTCTCTCACACACACAGAGAGACCTTCTCTGTCTTACTCTCCTATTCACACTGAGAGATCAGGCCCTTTTCAATTATTCCCAGCACCTGCTCTGTGTGGAACATAGGCCAAAACCTGAAATGAAGGGAAGGTGGAATGGGTGGCCCCTCTACCATACCTGTCACCCATTCCAAGAAAATCCAGCCCTTCTATTTTTTTTTAAATAATCGTTTCCAACACTACCTGGCTGGAAATCCCCTTTCACCTGTATTTTCCCCATGTCTTCCCTTAATTAAGACATGTACCTTCCCAAGCAGCGATGTCTGAATGCAACATATCGACCGTCGAGGGTTAATTCCTTCACGGCCTCACAATTCCTAGAAAAAAATACAAACATGCTTAGAAGTTAGAATTGGAAAATCACATGTTTCATAGACCTTTCTGTTTTACAAATGGAAAACATTTTTTTTTTTAGAGTTTATTAACGTCTCAGAATATTTTATTTGTAGATTTAACATTTTGAAATTGCAGTGAAATCAGTAACACGATCAGAAGAAATGTAAGTGTAAAGTCATATGATTTTATTTGGTTTCAGTGTTCCTGGCCTCATTACATAGACTCAAAGAAGCCGACATGTAAAATGTCACTACATCCATGAAAAAGAAGAAGTGTGTTATTTTATGAAAAGTTTAGTTATTTTACTCTCACACAAGCAGAAATTCCATGGGTTATTTACCTCTGAATCCATCATCCTGGCAGGGAAAGTACAGAGTTCAGGAAACATAGAAAAAGTGGAACAGGTTAAAGTGCATGAAACTCAAGATGAGAAATTGGATAAGAAATCTTGTAGAATTTCATTTTCCGGGAATCTTTTGTATATATTGGGAACTGTTCGAGAAATGACATAGATACTGGCAGATTTATTACTTTTTTTTTTTTTGCACAATAAATATTCTTTGGCAGTCGTTCTTAGCAACAAGTTAAGTATTTTATGGTGACAATTGGCAGATTTATTTCCTTTTTTTTTTAAACAATGCAAATCTGTAAACACAAAACATTCAAATATAATGCAAACTTCTGAGAACATCTGAAATGGTTGCCTGTTTTTAACCATACGATGGTGCAGGGTAACAATGGTTAAAAATGGAAGTAGTTGGAACCCTTGGGCATCACAAAGTGATCGCTTTATGCATGGCAATTAAAGCTTTTTTAAATATGTAATATCGGTGTAATAAAAAAAAGCTGTTTCTTCAACGTTAAATGGTCAAAAAAAAAACTTTTAACTGTTATAAGTTTACCACTTAGAACGAACCATATGAATCTAATAACTTTATGATTAGTTTCATTATTTGTCTTGTGGCTTCTGTTTCATCAACGGTATAAACATCCTTACATTTAATTATGTGAAACTAAGTATCAAGATACATAAAATACTAGGTGTTAGGAGCCAATCCTCTGGCGGCTCCTAATGCCTGCTTCCTGGTGTATATCTGATTGCTAGGCGTTCTCTATGTTGGCACTTTGCAACATACGTCAAGATCTCCTGCTAAAGGTGCCTCATCTCTTCACTAACCATACTCTATAGCTATGGTCTCTTACATATTCTCAGTATTTCCTGTTTCAGTGTTTATGTTCAGAGTTTAAGTATGTTGAGTGCCTTCAATCCCATCAGTGTTCCTGTGAGTTACCAATTCCACTGTTATAGCTTTTAAATGTTTTTGTGTATTATAGTTATGCTGGTTTTTTTTTTGTTTTTTTTTGATTCTCATGAGTTTCTGGGAGTTAAAGTTCTACTTTGCCTTTTCTCAAATGCCTGTGTTTCAGATCACTGCTCCTGTTATCAAGTATCTCTGTGTCACAAATTCTCTGTTCCTGCTTTCCTTCTGCCCAGTTGCCACAAGATTGGGTTAACTCAAGGGCTGCAAATTGGAGGTTCCCATGCAGCAAAGTTCACACTTGCAACTGTTCTTAAGATCCCAGAGGACTGTGACATCCTGTAATGACCTCTGCAGTCTGCAGTGTCTGCCCTCTAACCCCAGTAATTTTTGTTCTTTGATCTGGAGAATGTAAGTGGGGACAGTGCTATAGAATGAAGGGGGTTATGATGCAGAGGGGAGAGGGGGTGTGGTTACAATATATGTATGTGTGTATATGATATATATATATATATATATATATATATATATATATATATATATATATATATATGTGTTAGTACACAGGTGCAAAACAAATGAGTATTGCAGTATTTGGTGATACATCTTATATTGGACTAACAGTCTTTTTAAATAAACAAGCTTTCGGGAGGTTTATTCTCTTCCCTTCATCAGGTTCAAAACAATACTAAGTATAGGCAAGAATGTATTCTACTGAGATAACAGACTATTGAAGCAGTTGTAAATATACTTGTTATTAGGGGGGTTGGTGGTAGAATTCCTTGGTATAGGAAACTCATGGCTTAAAAGCAGACATAGCCAATGTATAATATTCCATAATATAAAAAGGTATGATAGTGAGATTGAGAAACAGGTAAAAAAATATACTCACATAAACAAATTGTTGCAGCACAAAGCAATCAGATGTCGTAAATACTGCTAGGAATAGATTGAGGCTGACAGGTGGGAAAGGGGGATATTGGAATTTAGTGTTGCACAGACAATTACAGCTTCAAAGCACACAGAAAAAAAAAATACATACTTTTATATATATATATATATATATATATATATATATATATATATATATAGAAAGGTAATTAAGGGTTGCAGGTCATAAGCTTTAAAATGGATACATTTTATACATTAATTGTATAATTGCTGCACACACTTTGTAATGGGATGTTTGCCTTTTAACTATCTTTTTGTTACTGGCTTTAAAATAAGTAACTCGGACATTGAGTTAGAGGGAGGGCAGTGGCTTAACTGGCTACTCTGAGGCCCAATGCAAGATTAGTACCAGGGCCCCCTTCTCCCCCATGGCTCCCTGCAGCATCCCCTGCAAACAAGAAAAAAATAATTTGCCTTGAAAAGGGGGAGGGCAGGTACCAGACAGATGCATGCCTGCCAAGGGTCACAGTGGTCAGAGCCCCTATGGGGTCAGGTCCGGTCGCAGCCAATATCCATGTGACCCTGGTAGCTCCACATTTGGAGGAGGGTGAAACTCCAATCACTGCTGAACACAATCCTGCAGACCAGCACAGAGCAGGGATATGAGATATATAAGATATCATATAGGGTAGTTGCTGATCACTAAGCTTTTTTTTTTTTAAATGAATTGTTGATGGTCATTTGTTTTTGTAATGCCACTTTTCTTTTAAGTAGTTAATTGCTGCTCAGTGACTCTTGTTTCTTGACAAGGTTTGTTGTTTGGCTGGTTTGTTGCTTGACTATTAACCTTTTTGTTATTAGTTATTTAGCTTAGTAGATGGTCATTGGCTTTTAACTAGTTTGTTTCTGAAAGACTGCTTTGACTTTTACTGGCCTTGGCACATTAATACTACGTTTGTAAATTGTTTATCAACACTTGGCTTTGTAACTTTTCCCATTTGCCGAAGCCTGAAATTTGTGGCAGTGATTTATGATCTAAACTGCTGATGCACCTTTCATATAGGTTCATGATTGCCTGTTTATTTGCTATATTTTAACATTTATTTGTTATTAAAAAGTAATTACCCATGTATTTACAAAACATATAACAAACATTAAAACATTATTAGCATCTTTGTTTGTTAGATTAATACCCAGTTGTTACCTTATTATATAAGGTAGGATAGAGTGGTCATGTTAGTCCACAGATGCAAACAAATATTGTATTGTAAATATTGTAACACTTGGTGATAGCTTTTTATTGGACAAACAGTCAGATTAAATAGACGAGCTTTCGAGAGGTCTGTCCTCTCTTTATCAGGTCACAAGTAGTGTTTGTATCAGTGAAAATGAACGTACCACTGAAATGAACGTAAATACATTTGCAGCTTTTTTATATGGTGACAAATTTGAGATAATAAGGGTAACATTTTCCTTAATAATTGCTGTATGTTGTCAGTATATTGTTATCATTATGGTAGCGCTTGCTTCTTTAATAAAATAATGAACAACTATCGCCAGATCCATGTGATGATGACTCGGTTTACTTCAAATACTAATAAATAAATGATTACTTTAAAGTAATACACCACATTAGCAGGTATAGCATGCAACATTATAGCAAGAACACAAGCCATGGCAGCTAAAGGTCAGACCAGGGTTTTTTCTACCCACCTTAAAAATACTTTTAATGAATAATGGACACAAACACTGAATTTGGTAGAAACAATTGGCCACAGCTTTATTAATATATAACTGTATACCATTTATGCCAGCAGTTGCAGCAAAGCAACACGCACGATGAACAAACCATATTACAAACAAAAGTCTCTGGTCTTCCAAAATAATGACCAAAGCCGTAAGCTACAGGCCACAAAATGGATCAACCTTAACTCCTCAATGAAATTAGCCATGTCAGTGTTATAACATTATTATCCGCCAAAGCTGTGACAATCAACATATTGCTCAATTAAATACAGAAGTATAAATAATCTATAATACATTATGGATTCCACAAAGCTGCAATTAATGACTGTGAAAAGCAAAGCTTCCTTGAATATGGGTGTAAAGGGAGGGCAAAAATCTCTTGTACTCAAGCTGCAGTGTGAAAATTGAGCCGCAAAAAGCCTTAAGGAGTTTACAAATCTATATGCACCCCCAAGGGGATATACAGTATATGATAAAGGGTGGTGATAGGCTGAAATAACAATAACAAGTTTATGCAATGACACCCTGGCATTTCCCATTCCCGTGCACCCTGTGGGTAGCAAATGTTGGGTACAGGAAAAGCAAGGCAAAACTTGACTAATGGTACTGACTGGCAAATGGATGTTCACAGAATATTTACAGGGGGGCATATATGCAAAAAATAAATGCTAGTGTATCTATATTTTTACACTTTTTCATAGTGAAATACATCTACACATACAGACATACAGGGCTGGTTTTAGTTAAATCAGGGCACGGGCAAATCGAGGGTTCCCTCCTAACTCCAAGGGGCCCCCCAGCATTATGCAAAGTTCTGCTGTTCTGTTCTCTGTTATGCTATGACTCTGTAGAAGCGCTGTGCATTTTGTTCCCCCTAACACCGGCCCAGCAGACATATTTTCACAAACACATACACACTCTCACACACTGTCCTATAATGTTAGCCACTGTCTCTCATGTACAGACACAAACACATTGTCTTTCACACACTCATATACTGCAAACATACACAGCCATACACCATCCTGTACACACTGTCTTCACACACTGTTACACAATTACACTTCCCCAAACACACTGATTCACAAACACAAGATCACCCTGCCTCCAGTCACATTGTCATTCTCACACATAAACTAATTACACATTATCCTTTCTACACATATTTCGGCACTGTCTCTCACACAGTCAAACACAGTCTACTACACACTATGTTACACACCCAGTCACAAATGGATTGATGGATGTTGTTTCTCTTTAGACATGCTGGCATGTACATGAGACTCTCCGACTGTCATTTTATTTTAAGCAAGTGAATTTACATTCTATACTCAAAGAGTGTATCAAACAGAAAGTCAAAATTAAGTAAAAATGTTTATATTTTCAAATAACTGCCATTTGTTTATTTTGGCTATTTCTCTCATTATAAAACCATGCAATTAAGCATGTTCCCCAGCTTGTGCCCAGTATGCAAACCTTCATTCCAAGAAAATATACATTTTGTGAAGAAAAAAAAGCCCGTAAGAAATGTATACAAATGGCAAAAAGACTCCTGTGCTTTAAGTGAGACTCACTTTTCCCATGATGAAAAGATGTGTTGTCATTCACCAATGTAATTTCATGTATGAGAGACAGGCAACAGAGTAGGCACAGGCTGAACTGAGATTCTATATTACTGTGAGTGTTTTTTCCATGTTTATGTGTGTTTGTAAAGTGCTATTGTGTCCTTGTGTCTTTGTCTCTGCATTTGTTTGTTCTTCTCTTTGTTTGCTTGCTTTATACTGTATGTGCCAGTGCCTGTGTGTATATTTCTGTCTAAATATCATGCATCTTTCTGAGCCTGTGGATATTTGACTGTAGATATGTCTATGTGTATGTTGAAGTCATTAATAGCTTTGTCCTCGCCACTACTGTGCTCTACTTTGCGTGAAATGTATTGCTGTATGCTGATAACGTGATGGCTTTCACATGCACCTCAAAAATGGTTTTAGCCGTGTTAGTCCAATTGAATTGATTAGAAAGATGAGTGCTGTAGTATTAAATATGGTACGTTATTGGGACTAACAATTCATTTGTTGTTAGTTGAGATAAAGTACCATATAATACTACAGTACTCCTCTTTCTAATAACTGCATCTCTGTGATACCCTGGGAAACGTGTGACATTTTGCTTTCAATGATTCTATTTTTCTTTAGGTGAGAGGATAGTCGGCTCTTAGCCTATTTCTGCATTACAATCCAGCGCTAGAGCGGTGGCTATGGAAATAATATCTAGTGAAATCTTATTCATTTTGGAAAGTCTTCAGGGGTCAGCATCAAAATACAGGTAAGTGCAAGTAGTGAAAATCTGGGAAAACTATCAGGAATCTCAAAAAATGTCCGTTAAAACTCTCAGGAATGCAAAAAATAAAGAGATTCACTAAAATTGCAAGTGGTGGTAGCACAACTACCTATTTATTCACATTACATGTTTCAGGTAAAACCCTTTATTAAATGTTGATGGAGCACATGTATGGGAAAAAACAAACAAAAAAGTGCAAAAAAGTTTGTACATATGATAAACAGTTACACTGCAAATGTTATCTGACCACCAAACCTGTTAGTGAGTGATTAGTGGGTGACCCCCCCCCCAAAAAAAAAAAAGATTAATAAATGTAAAAATGTAGACTAAACTGTAATTATTACATGTAAGAACGTACATTTGGTAAGCTTAAGCACAATTTGAGTGTTTTGCACCTATTTGGGAAGAAATCAAGCACAACACATTATGGATTTTATTGTCACATCAGTTGTTTGGTTGAGGCACCAAACTGAAAATTCTCTCTCTCTCTCTCTCTCTCTCTCATAGGTTCACAGTTTTTTTTTTTTTTTTGCAAAAATGCATTTTTCATACTATCCACCACCCTCTCTATATTTTAATTATAGGTACAATTTTTTGGCATACACTGAAATCGCATCCAATTCTCAAATCATTGACAGAAATTGTGAGGTGATCCTAAAGAGGAGCAGACAGGGTGTGCAAAGTCCTTGATTTCACATCAACACAAAGCAAAATAATTAATATCCAATAAGGCTTAATATCCTCCCATCATTCAAACTTTTAATTTCCCCTTAACCAATAGGGATCCCAGTATTTGGCTGTTACCATGAACTACTATTATTATTATTATTATTACTGTTATTACTATTATTCAGCAGTGAAAAAAACTTCCGTTCTGTTGTACATAGAGATGTAGCCTTACTACAAGTAGAATTCTATCTCTACTACTGTAACTGAGACAATAACTTTATAGATACATCTTTATAGAAACACTCCCTACTGGCACAGAGGAATCATTTCCTCCAATAGGAAGAAGTTTTGCCCGAGGATACATTTTTACCATTTTATTATGTTTAAAAAAAAAAAAATTATTTTAGTTTCTAGTTTTCGACAGAAAAAAAAAATCTTCTTTAAAAACAAAAAAAAAATATAGCAAATATTATGACAAAGACCAACCAATATAAAATAGTGGCATTTGTAAGATTGATTTTCAAGTGTAAAAATTTTTATGTGAAGAAGATAAATGATTTGAAGATTAAAATGAGTTATAACACATATCATCTTTAAAAATATAGCCTGTAGGGAGTTTATAAAAAGAGAAGAAAATCATAGTATTTCATAAATCTTCTATTTATTTCTTTATTTTTAACCAAAACCAAAACAGATGACAAAATCTGCACCCAGAGCAATACATTGACATTCTCATTGACAGGTTCATTTGGCCACAGTTCCCAAAAAAAAAAACAAAAACAAAATTCAAAGATCAATAACATTTCATCTTATACTCCTGTGTATTTATTATGATGCGTCATTAATACAGATATGTGCCAAGTAGATCTAGAGTTGGTAATTATTTTTCCTTTCAAAAATATAATAGCTTCACACTGGGATTGTTGCTGCTTAGATATTTCATCTCCCAGTGCACCTTCCAACATTCTAGGGCTGTGACAGAAATTTGTATTTGAACAGAAAAGCTGTCAGAAAGGTTCTATGGTACTATCCATCACATTTTTTTTCTTCCTGACCATACTCAAATGCTAAAAGTGAACAGGCTGTCCGGGATACTAAACAAAGATTGAAATGATGTCTTCTGTTCTGATGTATCAAAGCAGCAGAGCTTCTACCCACTTCAGGAGGCATATATTACACTCTATTAATTTGCTATTAGGTTTCGGCTCTGTAGAATTCTGCTATAGTGTCACCGCAGTTTAGACATGTAAGCACGAGTCCAGGCATCAAAAAAAAATTGGATCTGTCACTTTTAATAATTTTCCAGAAGATTCAACAAATTGTAAATCCTTTTTCATCACGTCAAGCTTTTTATGTCTGTAATGAGTTTTCTCACTATCGGCAGAAAATTTTAATTTCAATTTTAGAAAAATGAACATATATTGCATCTGCCAGAATCTATACTAATAGCCTAATTATACAACAGTTTACTTTTGCTGTCTGAAACCATTGAATGGAGCATTGTGTAATTTGGGGGGGGGAAATTTGTAAAAGTCATTTCAACCTATTTTCTGCAATTTGTTCCATTTTGCCTCTTTTCATCATTTTTTTCCCCCCACATTTTCAGTTTCTCTTCATGTAGTTGCTGAGTAAAATATATCGAAAAAAATAGATATCGATAAATATTGATGCGCAAAACTTGAAACTAGAAAAAAGAAGCGCAAGAAAACAGGCACTAAGTGCCTTATCAAC
>WMED01015337.1:0-13687 GCA_019650415.1 Pipa parva | reverse complement strand
TTTTACTTGAGTAAAAATTTTGAATACTCTACCCACCTCTGCGTATGTATCATTTTATTTATAAAATGCTGCAAATTTACACAGCGCTGTACAATTCAGCAATACAAGTAAAATAGAGACATGGGAAAAGTACATTAAACAATACAAGTAAAATATCACAAGGATACGTCACTTAAGTTTACAATAAGTGCTAGGTTGCGGATGACACAGGAGATTGGAGGTCCCTGCCCCATAGAGCTTACAATCTAAGTAATAGCCTAATTACATCTGCATGTGCTGGTGTACAGATCGCAACCGTTGCACAGTTCAAATTCATCGCATTGCAGAGTTTGATGAATATGTAAAGTGGCAAATGGACACGTTACTTTTACACAACTGTTTGGACTTTCCTGAATAAGCCCCTTCAGTGTTGATAGGAGACCTGTCCAAAGGGACCCAATGCCAATTAATGTTGTATAGAAAAATCAGGATACAAAATCGAATTAATTATTACCAGAATTCCAGGCATCATAATAAAAGCAAGTCACCAATCTGCTCAGTAAAGGTGGTTGGCTCTGGTTCATTTAATCAACCACATGAAGAATGTGCGGGGGTCAGGTTACATCATTTGAATTTTTAGTATTTTTTTTTTTGCTCTTGCTTTAAATTTGCGTAAGTCCATAGTTTCCTATCTTGTAACAGACAATAACGTGAGGTTTGCAAGGACACTTCTTTCAGTTACTGAATTCTCATGTGCGCAAGTTACCTATGTGCATATTTTGAAGCAAAAGTAAAAAAATAAATAAATAAAAACACGATAAAAAACAATAAAAGATCATCCTAGGTGTTTTGCAGTATTAAACAGAATTTAGTTGTCTTCCCTTCATTTAATAGGATAGAATGCAGACATCACAAGAAAGCATAACTTGTATTTTAAAAACACGAAATAATGTTTGGAATAAAGAGATCTTAATGAAACCCTTAAAGCATTAATTACCACAATGAAACCACAGCTTTTATCAGTGCATTCATACAAATACTATTTTACACATACATGCACACATATACCAACGTGCATATGAGTAAATACATACATCAGTCACCCTGCATCCTATGCTAATGCAGTCTGAATTTATACTGCACTATTTACACTATACATCTTCATAAATTGGCTCAATGTGCACTTATTTGACATGTTAAATTTTAGCTGTCAGCAAAATGTCTTCCGGTTTGGTATAAAAATATTAATAAGCAAAATGCAGCAGCACACATTTCATCGTTAGGGAGCTCCCCTGCTATTGTACTTATTCTCTACCAGCGCATCCACCTTTTTCGTGTATATTGAATTTAAAAAAATCTTTGCAACTTTGAGGTATTCAGGCAGTTGACCTCCGTCATCTGTGCAATGTTTAGTGCATTTCCTGCCTACACCCAACCAGTAATTAGTTCCCATCCCACTTACACAGATGCAATGCTTAGTTCTCATCCTACATACACCCATACGATGCTCAGTGCTCATCCAACTTACACCCAGATGCAATGATTGATGGTTATTCTACTTACACCCAAATACAATGTGTAGCGCTCATTATATTTTCACCCAGGCACAATGCTCAGTGCTCATCATGTTTATACCATGATACAATGCTTTATTAACAATAATGCTTATACAGAGATAAAATTATCATCGCCCATCATGCTTGAACACAGATATAATGCAAACAAAAAAAAAAAGCCTTCTCACTGCACTTTCCAGAGTTCCTGAGGAAGCCGCTGGCACAAAGCGGTGAAACGCGTAGAACAAAAGGACGCAGTTTATTTGTTTTTTATGTGCTTATTGAATCATTTACTTTTGTGAGTATAATTTTGTTTTTGTGAATAAATATATAAAAATGATTTCACACTATGGAGGCATTATTTTCTCTCTGAGTGGAATTCACAAGTACTCCTCCGGTTGAAGTTTTGGATTTCAATTGATCTGCCAGAAGTTATTCAGTGAACATCCTTACATTTGTTTCAACGCTTCATTTACACTGCTTTCTGGTAAGCAGATTATATTGTCTTTTGAGGATAGAATCCACGAGCACGTTGGACATCGTTTGCAGTGCTTTTCACCCATCACCGATGATCACCTAAGATTCACTACCATTTACCTTCGGTTATTGGGAATCTCTCTATCTTTGAGTTCATTTAAAAGTTAATGCACTTAGTGCATTTTTTTGCGCTCTCTTCACAGGTTTTTTTGGTTTCTAGTTGATGTTGTTAGCACAGTGTTAAGGGCACGCATTGTTCATTTGAAAAAAGAAGCAGCATTCATTTGGACTATTGTGGGTTTTTTTTGCAGATGTCACTTTTGATTCATTTATTTTTTTAATTAGCGCTGTTTTTTACTTCTAATTATTGACAGATATAATGCAGCCCGCAGGGCACATTTCCCAGTGGCAAATTCTGAGTACAAAATATATTTCCCTGTGACAAATATAGTAGCCAAACATTTTCTCCAGTGTCAAATGCAATGTTCAGAGGACTAATATTATAGAAGGCAGAACTAATTCTGATTTCTTCTTACATTCATTTCAGTTGGAACACCAGACAGGAGTTTATGAATGATGGTGCAGACAGTAAGTGTATCAACAGGTGCCAAGGCCTGGTTTGAATACCCACCAGACCTACCTACAGATGCTGTGCATTTCTCCCTAACACAGACATTAATTCAGATGATGTGCAGTTTCTCCCACACAAATTAACTCGGATATTACGCAGTGACCCCACACATACCCCAAAGTTTGTGTAGTCCACCTTCTCAGTTGCGCACATTGACATTCTAGCACATGCCCCAGATACTCTTCACTATTGTCCCACCCACATTGCCTCAGATGCTCTGCAGTGCTTTCTATACATTTCACAGATATTCTGCATTGTTTCAAGCAATAGACATGCCTCAGATGCTCTGCTTTCCCTACCCGACAGCCATACCTCAGTTACCCCCTTAATGTTCACACACATATATGTTTCAGTATCTGAGCTTTGCCCTCATCTACAGATATACAGACATTGAACCAGATGCTTATTAGTCCCCTTCCCGTTGTTGTCACTTATATATATCGCCCTTAAGATCTGTGGTGACTCCCCATAACAGTTTCCACAATGAAAATAAACTACCATGCTGGTCCCCCCACAGTAGAGGAAAAAAAATAAATCTTCTGGCATTTGTGCTAATGGTAGTGCAGATGTCCCATAAATTAAACTGTAAAGTGAGCACAGCCATGTTCGAACTTTACAATGCTTTTCAAACCTAGTGCACGTGCTATCACCTCCAGGTTCCAGGGAAAGCAACTGATGTTGCTTTCTTGTGTGGAAAGGCTCATCTGTACTGAAACAATATGAGTGTGATCTCTGTTAGCAGCTCAGAGAAAAAGGTCATTTTTGACAATTTATACATCTAAATGTTGGTCCTGGACAATTCTTTTAGAAGTTGTTAAACTTGTTATTTGCTGTTCATTTGGCTCTGTAAAATGACACTTGGATATGGCCTATATCCCTTGTAAATTGGATATAAAATTGGTGTAAGGACGTAGGCTAAAAAGTAAACCCTAAATGAAATGATAAAAGGATTTAATGGTATTAAAACCACGCTATGTTGTCTACTGAGGGAAGTGATAAATGGGGAGGACATGTTCTGGAGACAAGATGGCACCACAAGTGAGAAGGGGAACCTGATGGGGAGAAGGCAGGACCAGTGTATCCTACTGAGCAAAGTTCCTTGGAGAAGGAAGACTCTTGGAGAGGCCCTAGCTAACCAAGTGAGTGGGTTAACCTGGAACCTGTTATACGGCTGCTAGTGGAAAAAGGTCAGCCAGGTCAGAGACAAGTAGGGCAAGACAGGTGTGAGTGAGGGACTAGTGCCCATAGCATTTGGGTGGACATCCCACACTCAGTTAAGGACCACTTTAGTGTGTAGGGCTTAGGATGTCCCCAAGATTCTGTGCTCCTTATGATACTGGTGTAAAGAGAGAAAACCCTGTGACTTCTGAGGGATTGCTGTTTGTCTATAACCTGCTGTGCTGCAGTCCTGCCATGATGGATATGTGAGTACTAATGTTAACAACTGTTTTGTGAAATGTATATAAAGTAGACTTTATTGTACTGCTGTTTGTGTGTTTATATGGCTCTAGGGAGCCATTAGCCCCATATATTTGGACTGGTCCCCCATGGTGGACAGTTGGATTTTACTGGCTTGTTGCTATTCACTTGGCCAACAGTTATACTAGCTGGTGATATGTGTAACTGAAAACTTTATTTTTAGGTTTCAATCCCAGTGGCAATGAAACAGCTTAAAACAACTGTACCACTCTGCATTCATTCCTACAGTAAAATAGCTGCCACAATGCACAGATCTCCTATTTCTACTTCTAAATGCAAGTGTCCCCATTTGAAATATTAAATATGGGTTCATGTTTAAATACCCTGAAGCTGTCAGTAGAAGATTGTCACTGGAGATTGTTTTAGAGCTCACCATGACTTTCATATGGGAAATGCAGCAATCTAACAGCCCAATGTGCCATATATTTGCATTTACCTCATTTACAGCTAATATACTGTTTCTGCATTTCCTAAATGAGAGTGTTATTACTTTAATGGAACTATATCCCATATATTTGCAAAGAGTCAGGTTGCATTGTGAAACTGTCAAATAAATCGTGAAGCATAGACACTTTTAATTTCCATGGATGTTAGAATCCTTAGCTGTGCCACAGTACAGACTTTGATAATAACAATGCTGCCCACGATTTAAACTTCTATTTTCTAATCTGTTAATACCCATATCAAGCAATGTGTAACAATACATGCAGTGTCAGATTTACATGTCAGAAATTGTGTCTTAGGCCACACTCACTAACTGACCACACCTCTTTGTAAAAAAAATAAGCACAGACTAAATTATATAATGACCTGAAGTGCTGTGTGGCTTATAATATCATGCAAATGTCAGAATCGACATTTTACTATTTTTCAAAATTAGAATTATTTCCCTTTATTCCCCCTGCCTGTGTCCCTGAATAGGTGTGACTCACCTATAGGCACATGCCTCTTTTGCCTATATGAAATTTCAGCTTCTAAAAAAGCCAAATAGTGAAAGCCACAACCCATGCATGTGTGATCTCTTTAAAATAAAACATATGAATACTTAACACTTCATATGGTTCACTGACCCTTGTAGATCCCACCTAGAAGAGAAATATATTACTTCTCCACTGATGTAAATTTTAATGTATTCATTGTATCACGCCCTGGTTTATTAAACCGCCTGTTTATCACATATATAGTAAATCCTTCAGCTAAAATCTTGTTAGAAAGCAATCTATTACTTTTCAGTTTGATTATGTGTCACTGCATCTAAGTGGAAGTCTTGCCTGGATGTAAAAGGATGATTGACATCTCTGCTTCCCAGGATGCTGTGCAGGCAGAATCATTCCCTGGTTTATATTGATAGGATTAGTTCAGTGAAAGTACAAGAGCCATTGAAAAACTAATATGCAGAAGCAACAATAATTTGTTTATTTGCTACAAAACTGGATTGGTTTTAAAATTAAATCATTCATCAAAAATTGCCCAAAGAAATGGGTTCAAGTACCAGTTAAATAATTCACTAATTTTTGCTTCTGAAACACCAGTAAACAAACTGACTTAGTCAGTGGCATAACTACCCACCCTGGGCTGAAGTGCAGAATAAGCTTCCCCCTCCTGCATACCCCAAGCCATATACTGTAAATAAAACTTGGGCTTTTTGGGGGATATTGGCGGGGCAGCCAGGCCCTCTATAGCTCCCAACCTGTATAGTTACACCCCTGGGCCTAGTGTCAGTGTCCAGTATGGATACTAGTCCACACTAATTCCTGTGCATGTGGTCCTAACAGTGTATGCTATGTTCTAAATGTAACATTTTATTTAAAAAAGGGTGTAAAACCCAAACCTTTCTTATTTATATATTCATTATTTCTCCCAAAACAAAATGACAGAGTTTTAATGATATTTATCCCCCTATATCACCACTTTAATCCAGTGAATATGATACAGTGACACCTTGTCAAATTTGCTACTGCGATAGAATGTGACAAACGCATTCCGTAAGAGCTCGATAATCTCCATAAATCCATCGTAAGTATCCAGATTGGTTGAAAATTCCCCACATTGCAGAGTTTGCTGAATATGTAAGGATTGGGAAGTGGCAAATAAATGTGACTTCACACTTTATGTGACTGTTCAGATTTTCATGAATAAGTTCCCTATTTTTTATTTTAGAAGGCTAGGTGTAACAATTTCAGTAGTGAATCTAGTGAGTGTTTGTTTTAGGATACACTTCTCCTTTAAAATCATCCTACAGTTAAATGATGAAGTCGGAAGCAGACAAAACTATAAATTGAATAAAGAACTGCAATCTGTTTCCTGGGGCACTCATTTCTGACAATGAGTGAGCTGAAAATTCCTGTCATGTGACTGGTCCACTAAGGATAATTTTACCGGTGGCGATAACATCTGTTGCAATATTTGTTTTGGGTTGCGTGTTTGTGTGCATATAACTTCGAAGCTAGATTAGATCTAAGCAGAAACCATCCAGAAAAATAAAGGGCGCTAGAGTATCACAGTGCTAGTCCACGAATTTATTTCTCTCTTAAAATACCTTGCATTTTTCCCAGAGCTAACAATGTGTGATTTTACAGGGTAATGCTCTGGGGGGACCAGGCATCCCAGCAAACAGGTGCCCCAGCTTGTCAGTCACATGTGAAGTACTGAGTACTGACCAATGTAACAGACTATTGTGCACTAAGCAATGTAACTGGGTTATCTGCAATGTAACTGGGGCATTTCAAAAATTGCACTTTCATGTTGGAGGACCCATTTGTCAGGTTTTTGGGGGATATATAATTTCAGATGGCAGCCATGATTGTTCCTTGTAGCTCTAGAAATCTTTTACTTATCAGAAAATATAGAACACATTATTTGATAATAAAGAGAGGCACACTTATATGAAACAACGTACCTATATCCATCTGGTTATGAGTTTCATCTGTTTTTTTGCTATATGTTTCCAATCAGTGCTGGGACAAGGTTTAAATGTGCCCTAGGTGACAATGCCAAAATGTGCCTCCCCCAACAGTCTCCCCTCCACTGTCCCCCATACAAGAGCAGAACCCTCATATAGCACACTGCAGCATAGCAGGTAAAGTGGTGCAAGGTAGTATGTAGTTCTGTAATTTTCCTTACTCTCACCCACCCTTTCTCCATATTGTAATGCCCCAAACCTTCACTTTCCAGATACTGTGCTGTCCCATAACACTCCCCATTCTCCATACTGCTCTGTCTTACAACACCCCCTATTCCCCATACTGCCCTGCTCCACAACCCCTATTCCCCAAATTCTGCTTCCCCCACAACCCACCTCACACTGTGCTGCCTCTACAACCCCCTCACTGTTCTGCCCCCACAAACCCCTACCTCTCTAATACCTACTCCCTGCCCTCTTGAGGAGGGTCGGGGGGCATTATCTTTGTGCTCAATCCCCCCTCCTCTCCTCATTTTCCCTGTCCCTAATTACTTCTTCCTTGGCTCAACTCTGTCTGCTCTAGCACTTAGTGCTACTACATTGTTCCTCCCCCAGCCCTACCTTTAACTTCCCTTGAGCCGATCACAGTTAGTTAAAGGAAGCGCAGGTAGAAGATCGATGGAGTACTAAGCACTAGAGCAGACAGAGCCAGGCCAGGGAAGAGGTAAGTAGGGACAGGGAAAAGGAGGGTGGGTCAAGCACCAAGATATCATCCCCCTCTAGCAGCGCCATAGATGGCTGCCTTCCCCTTGGCAGGGCCCTAATTCCAACAGCGCAGTACAAACATTTTTTTTTTTCTTAGCTGACACCTAAAGCAGATGTAGATACACAGGGAAACTGCAGGTGTCCTATCTGTTTTAACTTGATTTGTCTTCCATTCGGCACTGGTCACTTCAAGTCTTTTAGAAGACACTTGTTTTGTAAGAACCACTATACCTCCCAATTCCATACAAAAAGTACCACCCACAGGAGAGAGATTGTCTTTCATTTACTAGATATATAATTTTAACAAAAAGATATACAATGTTTTAATTATTCAGCCTCTCATTAACAAATCTTCTTCCCCAGATAAATGATTTTGATTCTGCTTATAAATGGAAAAACATACATTTTATTTTTCATGGCAATAATTATTAAATTAAATGGGGTTGGGTGCATTTTTATCCATTATTGCTACAATTCATTTTAGAGTGGAAATAACATTTAGTATGAGTAATTTTGCTTATTAATTCCATTAGCAAATGGCTAAATGATCAGAATCCCACAGACCCTGCAGTATTCATCTGTGGCACTGGGCTAATCTTACTGCTTATGCTACCATGAAGGACAAACGCATGGGGGGGAGAGAGACTAACTGCTCTTTTGATATGTTGATGTTTCTCTCCCTATTGATGCTGGCTACTGTTTTAAACAACTCCAACAACCTGTCACAGCCTTGGGATAGAGGAGTAGGAGGCTCTAGTTAGCTTCCCAGATCCTTTCCTGTTGCTTATTGGAAGGATCCTAAATCTGATGAAGTTATCACAAATGATGCTTCGTCAATAACAGAAGCTACATAATCAATCAATGATGATGCATGTGAAGGGGTGTTTGCATGCTGAGAGCTAATGTAAGTGGCTGCTGGTGATTACTTTATACAAAAAGAGAAGCAATATAGAGCACACACTGCAAGCAGCTGCACTGCATCATCTATCACATATTCGTCTCACTCCCTCCCTCCCCTCCTTGTGTTGGCTTGCTCTCAGCAGCTCTCAGATTCATTTTAAAGCTGAGGATCTCCGATACAGCCACAGATTTCTACCCTGCATTCCTATGGGACAGTTACAATGACAACATCCCCATACCTGCTGGTGCCAGTGGAAGCTAAGATTCTGCTGAGCACATGGAACCAATCTAAGGACATGGTTGGGACTCAGTACCCCTTCAACATGATCCACAGCAATAAAAATGCTAACAGTACCAGTGCCCCCTTGGAGAATGAAAGGAATGTGAGTATGATAGTGATCCAGTTCATTTATGCCATTGTGTGCCTCATTGGGCTAATTGGAAACTCCATGGTGATCTTTGTGATTTTAAGATATGCTAAAATGAAAACAGCGACCAACATTTATATCCTGAACTTGGCAATTGCAGACGAGCTCTTCATGTTGAGTGTCCCCTTCCTGGCCGCATCTGCAGCTCTACAACACTGGCCCTTTGGATCAGGGATGTGCCGCACGGTTCTCAGTGTGGATGGTATCAACATGTTCACCAGTGTATTCTGCCTAACTGTGTTGAGTGTGGACAGATATGTGGCAGTGGTTCATCCGCTGAGGGCTGCCAGGTACAGGAGACCCACCGTTGCCAAAATGATCAACATTTGTGTTTGGATTGTGTCCCTCTTGGTCATATCACCAATTTTAATCTTTGCAGACACCATGCCATCTAAGAATGGGGTTGTAGTTTGCAATCTTATGTGGCCTCATCAGACATGGTCTGCTGTGTTTGTCATATATACCTTTTTGTTGGGATTCTTCCTACCAGTGGTTGCCATCTGCCTATGCTACATCCTTATTATAGTAAAAATGAGAGCTGTGGCTCTGAAGGCAGGCTGGCAACAGAGAAAGAAATCTGAAAAGAAAATTACAAGAATGGTCCTCATGGTTGTTACTGTCTTTGTCATCTGCTGGATGCCATTCTATATAGTACAGCTCCTCAACCTTTTCCTACCCCACATGGATGCCACCATCAACCACATCTCTCTTATTTTAAGTTATGCCAACAGTTGTGCCAATCCTATACTCTATGGGTTTTTCTCAGACAACTTTAAGAGATCCTTCCAGAGGATTGTGTGCTTTCGTTGGATTGAAAATGGTACAGATGAGCCTGTGGATTATTATGCCACAGCCCTAAAAAGCAGGGTGTGTAACAACCATCCTCTGGACTTTCAGCAGGAACCTCTTCAATCTGACCCTTGTTATAAGCATGGGACAATCACAAGGACAACAACCCTATAGTAGACCCAAAATGCCTTGTTATAAACTGCTGCTATGCGGACATACCACTCCTCTCCAGAGAGGTTATCATGTATGTGAAAGTGTTCTGGGTGTTTGTCTACTTAGTTTTAATAGTGGAATTACGTTCCAGTAAAAATCTTTAAAAATTAGACGGAGTCAATTGCTCCATCCCACGTTCTTGTTATTTACTTGGCTTCATTTGTAGCAGTTGTACCAGTTTTTATTAAAGGTACACTATCTACAAATAGTCCCTGCTGTTCTGTTGAGCATCAAGTAGCAAGAGGAAATTATATGTAGCCAAACACAACTCTGTAGATAAGGCAATGTGTAGAAACATTTATGGCTTTAGTGTGCATCTTGCTCTTCTTGGCAAAAGGCCAGCAGGGCATGACAAATCAAATGTTATGAAGGCACCACAGGCAGAGAGTTGCTGAAGTGCCTTTACTGGATGCAAGAGATTTTCAGAATGACTTCACAAACATGAGTATGTTTTCCTACCTCAACAGAAGTGAATGAATTTATTAACTGAAAAAATAATGTTGTTAATGTTTTTGGCATCTGGGAAAACCATTTTGGCTCCTAATTTTTGAAAATCTCTTTCTCCTAAGTCAAGGATGTCAAACAAATGGCTTACCAGGTATGAGCTAATAGCTGTGGGATTCTTGAGTTTGTACTTTACTATGCCTAATTCCCCATGCTTAGGGTACAGTGCTGTAATTTATACTGGTTTTCTTCAAAAGAATCTTTAGAATTTCACATGGTAGGAAAATATCATTTCCAACTCCTAAAAGTAATGTACAAATATATTTAAAGGTGTGCAAGCACTTGGCTACGCATTTTTTTAATAGTCAGTGTGTGACCATGTTTGCAAAAGTACAGCTGGAACTAAGATGAGAAATATTATTTCACACGACAATCATAAGCTATTGTTTGACTGATGGTATCGTATTTCATTTCAAGAATGTGTTGTAAACCCGAAATCGCAGGTTGGCATCTATTTCCATTTATGATCTGAGTTAGTTTTACTGTCATATGGTTTCAGATTTCTGCAAAACAATTTGATGCCCCCTCTTTAAAAACATTCTTTGTTTTCTGGTGTTTTTTTTTTTCTTTAAAATAAATGCCTGTTATTTAAATGTGTTGGTTGTAAAGTTTAACTGTAACTAGACAAATGTTATACTCCCCCCCCCCCCCCCCCCCCTCCCCATTTCACTGATAATTAAGCATTGTAACATTGTTTTCCTGTAAATCCCAGGTAAGTAAAATTGAGGTGAAGAAAGTCAGGCAGAACCTCTTGTGAGATATTTAAGTGGCACAGAAGTCTTATTTTTGCAAAGATATTTGCATTAATGAGTAAGCTCTCACTGTGCAGCAGTTTGAAAGCACTGAATTTTTACACAAAATAAATTAGATTACAGAACAGCAATGCATAATATGATCCATCGCTGATATTGATACAGTGTTCAAATTAAAGAGGAAAATTTGAATATGTATTTATTATTATAGTTCATCTTTATTTATTTTTAAATATCCCTACCTACCATTATCTCCTAAGTCCCTGCTCTGCATCCTGAACATGTTTATTAGAACCCCTGTCATGGACTGGTAATCTTTTTACAGACATCAAGAACATCATTTACTTCAAAATCAACAGCTAGCGTTTATTATTCAAGCAAACTGCAGCTTTAATGAAACTGTACTGAAACTCTGCGCTTGGTGGTTTCTTGACGACTGCAGTGAAACTGGTGTCATAACATAGAAAAAGCAGAAAATAAAAAATGACTTCTTGGTTTCAGTGGTTGGACCAAAGTAAATTACCTGCAACTGCCTGTGACCAAATCCCACGTTTACCACTGAAAAGTTTGTGCTGCAGTTTCTTTGCGTTTTCTATGCATTTTGCAGCTAGTTTCACCACTGCCAAGAAAGTAACAGTAAAATAACAATAATATTTCAAAAAGAGCTAGCAGAAATCACAAATAAAAACAATTTGCTAATAAATGATTATAAAAATTTGCTAATGTTTTTGAGAATAAATAATGAAATATCAAATACTAGTTTTTGTCTCAAGTTCCCGTAAGTTCTACATTGTTGAAACATTTTTCTTGTCACCCATTTTATTTTGTATACTTTTATGTTTGCTGGTGCAGGCAATTCTAGTAGTGCCGTAATCTCTAGCTGAATACAGTTATACATTTCTTGTTGCCTTGCTAAACAGAAATAAAGAAGTCACATGGGAATGTTAAAGGTATGGAAGATGTTTGAACTGGTCACTGATAAGGTGAACAAACAACAGTGCAAAACAAATTTATCACTAACAGATCAAATGTGTGTGAGTGTGTAATGAGAATTACAGGTCAGGAGTTATTATGGCTATATTCCAGGATAATACCTGGGTGACCTTGGTAACCATTTCCCATGTTTGATTTGCTGGTTGTCCTGTGCATGCATGTGTGTGTGTGTAAAAAAACAACAAACGGCACATAATAAAATGCACAAAGTACTAGTTGCCTACATTTCTCTTTACACGTTGTGCTGTATATGGATTGTGTACAGTGCAATTACCTTCAGGCAAAGCCTAAACTACCAGAGAAAAGGTACATTGCAGTCATGCCGGTCTAAGGGGGGAATTCACCATAGTGCGAAGTGAGGCAAAGGATCTGCACCTCACTTCGCACTATTGTGAATTCCCCCCTAAGTGAAGTGATATGAAATGGACATAATCTTTGGCTCTTACTTCCAGTTGTTTGAGCAGAGAGTAAAAGATTTGTGAAATGTTGGCTCAGATACATGTTTATTTCATTATGTATGGTACACTGACAGAGGCACTGAAGGAGAGCATTCAGGACACATAAAGCTGCCTGAAAGGCGAATCGCCCAGATCTGATTGTGATCTCTCGTTAAACAGCAACAGATTCATGGGAAATATTTCTCTGACTCCTTGAGAATATTACAGTATGCCACATCATGTAGATATACCCCAGAAACCAACTGTACTCTGGAATGTGTCCAGCCTCAGGTTTGCAGTACATATACCCTAGCTTCTTTTTAGTTTTATACTTTATTTAGCGATAACATAGAATGCAGGCTTTTAGAGAGTCCTTCCCTGTGCCAGGTGGGCTTAAATTTAAACCACTCAGCTTCATACTCTTGACAGCCTTGCTGGACTCTGCTAAATAAATATGTATGTACAATGTATAGGTGTACAGGGCACATAATACTTAACAATCATCTGGCTACATGAGATGATTTTCTGTCTCAGGTCATGTGAATACAGCCAAGCTGTCTCGAAAATCATTAAGACATGATGCAATGTAACACAGTTCAGAAAATTACAGTTGGAAAAAAGAAAACTTTAACAAATGAAAAAAAAAAAGGCTATTAACATAACAGGTACTCCAGCAAATTAGATTAATTATACTCTATTCAGTAGGCCAGTTACATTGCAAATTGCTCAGTAATCAAGCTTTCAGCTGTCCTTTATTTTTTTATATTGTTTAGTAACTCATTTGTTCATCAAAAACACACTCTAGGGGGTTATTCACTAAAGTCTGAGGGGGGAATTCACCATAGTGCGAAGTGAGGTGCGTATCCTTCCCCTCACTTCGCA
>WMED01015336.1:0-13687 GCA_019650415.1 Pipa parva | reverse complement strand
CTACACCCCACTAAAGAGATTCAAACTTGGATTAATACCATCACCAGCATGTCTAAAGTGTACAGACGAAAACTCAGATCTGTATCACTGCCTCTGGGAAAGTCCAACAATACAAAATTATTGGTCAGAAATCAAAAACTATTGCCAAAAGGAATTAAAACTGGCAATAACACTAACCTCAGAATGGGCAATATTTGGCATATACAACAAAGAACACCATCATAACCTAACAAAAAAATAACCAAAAGCTACTAACCAAAATTGCGGCAGCAACCAAAAAGACCATTTTATCACACTGGTTGCAAACAAACCCATTACCAATGGAAGATACACTTCAATGAATAAAATTTTTATTTAAAATGGATTGGCTCAACACACTCATGGAAAAAGAAGAAAACACAAAAAAGCTATTTGAAACATGGAGCCCATACATAAACACACTTCCCAAAGAAATCAAGATTCAACTAACAACACAATTTCAATACACTGAATGGTACTACTCAGAAATGTTAAGAGGAAACCCTCCTATTACAGACCAATAAATGAAAAATATCAACATAAAACGACTGGGTAAGGGATAGCGTAAAAAATTCTAAAGCAAAAACTAGAAACAAATGCAAATCTATTAAAGCAAATGTCAGCACGAAAAGTTATAACATGTACAGTATAATTTGTGAAAATAATGTCAAAACACTAACAAAATACATGTTTTGTAAACTATATTATTATGTCACAATAAAAGAATATTAAAAAAAAAAAAGACTGGCTGCTTTTTTGGAATCCACCCAGTTAAGACAGTTGCACACTTCTGAAGAGGACAACACCAGAGATTGTTCAATAGTCAAAGCTTCTGACTGGGGAAGATTCAAAGGGTCCTTTGGGAAGTCACTTCCTCAATACACTCTGCAATGTATTTAAGAACCGAATCAGTATATTTGTTAATATCAGTGTAGGCGCCAGTAGTGGCTAGGGAAGCTGAGTGGATAATAGTGCAATGGTGCTTTTCTTTTGCTCTACAGCAGCGTTTCCCAAACGCTGGGTCGCGACCCGGTACCGGGCCACGAAAATTATTTGCCGGGTCGAGCGCCGCTCATGAATATTCATGAGCCGGGTTCTTGATGATGCTACACGCATTGCGTACAATGCGTGTAGAACCCGGCTCATGAATATTCATGAGCGGCGCTCTTGTGACCCGGTTATTTTTGTGCTTATCCTTTGTGCCAGGTCACGAAGGATAAGCACTAAAATAACCGGGCCACAAAAAAATAAACTTTGGGAAACACTGCTCTACAGTTTCAAATGCTACCATCTGTGCATGGTAAAGACATCGAAAACTGCAAGTGAAACTGGAGCCACAGCTACAAATATGCTTTTTATTACAGTGAAACAAAAGCTTCAAGCCTTACTGATGCCCCTTTATCACTACTTTATACCACTTGATAAAGGACCATCAGTAAGGCTCAAAAAATGTGTGTTTCACTGCAATAAAAAGCTTATTCCTAAATTAAACTGTGGCTCCAGTTTTGGACCACATTATAATCACAGGAAATGAGGGAGAGAGGTGAGTAATTTGTCTCAGCCTGCACTAAGTTAGGAAACAGAGACAATTTCTGGACCAGATTTTATTTACTTACAATAATTACATGTAAGGCCTCTCATCATATTAAAACATACTTCAATGAAACTGCATTTAAAAGGATAAAACTTTTTTCAGTAATAGTCACTGTTTTATATATTTTTTTCTAAAAATGTTTTATGTATTTATTATATATCTTCTTTATTTTTAGTATACAGTACTGTAAATTCAGTTGTTACCAGCCACACTTCACTCACCCTTCCCTGCAGCAGATTATATGGAATCTTGATTCAGTAATTTTACTGTCATTAGAACTGTGAAATAAATAAGAAGCTTGTATGCATTAAATAACAGGGAGCTGCATGATTAGCTGCAAATGTCTAATCTTCTATTATCTTAGCAACATACCAAACAAACTCAGTTAACCTTATGCATGCTTTGCTTTTCTCTTGTCTGTATATTTTTCTATATAAACCCTATCTCATGTACTGGGCAGTGACAACCTGCCTCCTAACTCTGAGAATATTATACAGAGTGATCCAATGAACATAATACATTAAGTAGGGGGCTGCTAGAACATTTTGAACAGCTTACACATGGGGTCTTGGGGAAGCAGTATGGCATCATCATACCACAGGAAAGTTCACAGATTTTAAAATTTTGTACTGTAGGACATAGATCAAACATCCACCCAATGCAATCTAGCAACAAGGAGTAAAGGCTACTGTAAACAGTAACTACCTTCCCAATGCCATGGTAAATAATCCCAGTTCCCCCTGGGGCAGCAGAATCCATGACTGTCTAGAGAGTATGTAACATGTACAGTATGTCTACATTATTCTACTCATGCTGAAATCAACCAATAAACAATACATTCCTGCATCATTAAATACACTGAAGGAAAAAATGTCCTATTGGTAGATTTTACCCAAATTGACAATAAGCTCTCCCAAAGACTATAGAATGGGACCCCAACCACACTCCATATGACCCAACAGGTGACCAGATTTTCCAAGGTGAAAATGGCAAGTGTAATGTAGCCATGGTTCACATATGATACATTTTTGATGAGGTTGGGTAAGTAACACCTTATCAGTGAATGACAACAGGCAATAGAGGAGTTAGAATCAAAGCAGAGAATTCTTAAATATAGTGTTGTTGTGCACATCTGTGTGCAGAGCTACACAAAACCAATAATCCAACAATGGAAATTTGCTCCATTAAAGCAATTTGCACCTGCATGTTACCCTCTTTGACCCGTTGCATTGCACCAGGTAATCAAAAAAGGTGTATATTTTGTTATTCATTAATAGGTCATGTGTTGCTATTGTTTTGATCGTGGAAGAGCATTTAATCCTGTCTGGTTCCCTTTTGTTAAACGTCTAATGCTGGTTTGGATGCCATGATCATGGTAAGCCTACATATATGAGCCTCATTGTAAAATTGTCAAAATTTAAAAATTTTGGAGATACAGACCAATGTATAAAGGTGGCTCTTTTTCTTCTGTTCTAGGTTTCATTGAATCATGGTATTTTGGCCTCATAGACTTAGGTGAGTATAATTTAAGGCTGAGGTCATACTAGCTGATTTCCAACTGAGCTGGAAGAATAGTCTGCATTGTCTCCTGTATGATAATCCACAAAGGCTATTTTTTTTTTTGTTGTTCTTTTTTTGGAAGATAGACAATAATGAGCGGAATTAAAAAAGTTCAACTGAAAATCAGCTAGTGTGACCCCAGCCTAAATGTAACATTTTAAAAGTTTGACCCTATTATAGTTAAGTGTCATTGATAAATGCTCTTTCTTTTTTGCAATTGTAGGTTTGTTGGAGGCTTGAATCCAAAGACTCAGAACAACATCTTTAGTTTTCATTGTTAGATTTTCAAACTTTGACACAATTGTAGATAAGCATCAGAATTTAACATTGTCTCTCTTTTTAATTGAATGTATTTTTGGTGGCTAATTGGGTCCAAAAAATGTAGGTGTATTTTGTTTGTGTTGGTACTCGTATGCTGGAAAGTGTGTATGTAACTTTGCCTGTTTGTCTCCTGTTGTAGGTCATATTCAACAAAGATTGTTGTTTTCTGTGATGTGGAGATTTCATATATAGTTGGTATCATTACACAGACTGCATATTTACACACCACTCTGTGTCTATTTACTTTGAATGTGCCAATTCAGGTATTCATCATGGAGCGGCCAGAGGGTGATATAGAGCATGAGTAAGAAGGTTAAGCATGAGGATGGGTGAAGATGTGGGAGGTTGTGAGAGGAAAAGGCTGAGATATGGGGCAACAAAAAGACGGGGTGGAGTTAAGGAATGAGGAAGATATAGAGGAAGGAAGATGGAGAGCTGAATGTTGTGGATAAGGTGAGAGAGAACAGGGGTTTTAAATTTGAATTAAAGGTTACTGAAATAACAATCTTTTGTGGAAAGAGAACAAAAAATACATTGTAGTTTTATGGCGTCATAAACCTCATAAGTTTTTTGAATGAGCATATCAAGCAACCATACAGATTATTTGTCTTCTGAGACTTTTCCAGGATTGTATACTTTCCTTCTGTGTATGAATCCATATTTTACAGAAAGACATTTTTGTTCAAGTACACTATATGATATGAAGCAAAGGGGACTAAGAAGTTTTCTAATATCAGGACTGTCAGAATAACAATAATGTTTTGTGTGCAAAATCTGAAATTACTGCATCACAGTCAAGAGGAAAATGAAATTCTCCTCTCAAACCTAAAACAGTGACATGACGTCTATGAATTAAGCACCATTCATATGTAGTAACAGCAGTAGTCTAATGTGTTATGGCTTGCTAGTTATGTATCAGTCTTATTCAGAATTTACATTTGCATTCATAATCATAAATTAACATTTACTAAAATAAACACAGTAAGGAAACTCTTAATTCTTCTTGCCATGTGCAGAATTTTAGACTTACAGTGACTATTAATGAAGTATCTAGATCTATAGGAATTTTGTAACCTGATATCAGTGAGGCTCAGATGGGGACAAAGATTGACCCTTGCTGCAAATATAGCCAGAACAAAATTCTATAGCCTGCATCTTACTTGAACACATATAATATCTGTGAACCCAAAGAGTTATAAAAAAAAAATGTCAAATGGTCCTTGGCTTTGATCTTTTGTCAACCAAAATAATTCTGTGGATAAATTGTATTTTTCTGCAATCATTATTTGCAGAAATAGAACTTAACAATGATAAATAAAGACAAGTTATTGCTTGAGGGATCACATTACAACCATCAAGTTATATTCTGATATTTTATGTTCCATGACAGATTTCTAATTGTTCGGGACTAACGAGTAATAGTTAACTGCAATGAGAAAGCCAAAATGATTCACTTGATCTTTCTAACAAGCAGATTCTACATAAACAGAGCAGTGTTAAATACAGTGCGTGGCTTTCCCTAGGTGATGACAATTTGTATTAATACAATGCTTGCAGCATATGCATTTCTGTTTTAGAGAATGATTGTATAGATATATACAGTATATGTGAGAAAATTATTGGCAGCATATTCACTAATTGTATAATTTTGATTTATGATTTTGTATAAATAGTTAGTGCTTTTTCTTCTGTTTGAAATATTTATATAGGCAAGGGCTGTATGATTATATACAATTTACAGCAGACAAGTATTGCCCTAAATCAGCGGTTCAAAACCTGTGGGTTGCGACCCCTTTGGGGGTCAAACAACGCTTACACAGGGGTCGCCGAACATGCTGTAAGTCCAGTAGTGAGTGCAGGTCCCTTTACATAGGGGTTCCTGCATGGTGAAGTCATGCCCAAATATCAACATGTGACACACATACGTGATGACATTGCGCCCGAAGATCATTACGTGCCATGAGATGCCATGACATCATGCCTGAACGTCAAGTTGTGAAGTCATCACAGGAGGGGGGGGTCGCAGTCTCAAGTAGGTTGAGAACCGCTGCCCTAAATAGAGGAAATGGGAACAAAATCTTTCAAACACAGTAAAGTCAACAACAGTTACTGTCATCTCTAATTGCATAATTAACTTTCCCGATTTCTTAGGTTTGTTGGTTAGTTTGGGCATCTTTCTTTTTATAGACATAGTGCTACTGTGTTTGATATTTATGAATTTCTTGATTTGTAAACATTTATTAATTATTGAGTAGGCTATGTTTAACTTTGAATTGATATTAGAAGTTTCAAATGTCATAAGACTACTGTATGGCAATTCATTTGTAAATGCATTATATGTATATTACATGTATAGCATGGATATCATGTATACTATAAATTTTCTGGTAAATTTGATTGATTTAAAGGTGATAGCTTTTTTTTGGAGGTGGACTGCTGAGAGAGCAGATGCAACTTTGCTCTCTCTTCTCTGTTGTGGGCTGCGACGCTCAGAGAGACCTCAAACATCGGCGTGCCAGTGAACAGAAGACCCGCAGTGGCAGATGGACCCAGTGACAGCTGGGTGTGAGATGGGATCAGAGTGGCTTCTAGGTGAAGGGGCTAAATCATCAGGGTGCCCTTCGGTGTGGGCTGCAGGTTTATCCTGTATTGGGCTGCTAGTGTCAGGGCTCATAGTTAGACCAACCATGGTACTGGAAGCTGTATCATTCAGGAGGCGAGTTTCCCATGTCAGGAGTTTGAGCTGCTTTTGGACTTTTTGGAATTCAGTGTTGGGCTTTGCTGAAACTTACATTGACCCTTTTGGATCTTGTTTGAATAGAACAAATTGACTATCAACGGTTTAGTATGATTTAGTATTCAAGAAGTAACTTTGCATTGTTTTCCTATCCATGAGAATCCACGGAGATAAAAAAAACAATAGGAAACTAAGAGAATAAAAATTAAAATCTAATTAATCTTACTAGATACTCTGTATTCTGGAATCCTACTTAAGTGTATTTTTACCAACTTTAAAAGACTTAGAGGGGAATTCACGATAGTCTGAAGTGAGGTGCGGAGTGTTCGCCTCACTTCGGACTGACTGAGCTGCGCTCGCTGATGTCCTGCACGCGGACATCAGCGAGCGCATTAAAGGGATTCCAGTCTCGGCAAGACCAAAAGAGATGCCTCGCCCCCTTAAGTGCAAAGCCTGACTCATTATTGAGTCCAAAAGTATACAGTACATCAGTAGTTTTATTTTTTTTTTTTCATCGCTCCTCTCCCTGCTACTATAAGAGTAAGGAGTAAGAGTATAGAATAAGCTATGCTCTCTGAATGGAAAAGTATCTGCTGAGTAAGGCTAGGATCACACACAGTGTATATATGCTGTGTATTTTAGAAACGTGCATCAATAAATATGCCGCGTTTTTCAATCTGGCATATTTTCTAGACATGCATTTCTATTGTACTTACCCAACTCAGTGTGAACTCTCCCTCTGCATTCCCGGCTCCACCTATTTGGCCGCATTTTGTTCACAGTGTATATACGCTGGCAAAAATGCGACATGAAGCATTCCAGCGCGTGCGCGTTCACAACATACACTAGTGTGGCTGGTAACAGGTAAGTCCCATTGGTTTTCATGGTGCGGATTTTTTTTTTTTATGCATGACATATATATACTGTGTATATGCCAAACACACCAGAGATGGCAAGATCAGAGAGAAAATAAAAGCAGGACAAAATAGAAAAAGAAAAGGAGAAAATGGATTCTTCAATTAACTCTACAACTAATATGGCAGAACAAATACTAAGCATAGTGACTCCGCTGCTTAAAAAGAATCATGATGCCATTATGAATGTCTGCTACAGTCTGAATGGAAATTGCTGAAATGAAAAACATACTGGCTTCGCAAAAAAAAAAATTGGATAGATTCTCTGGAAGATAAAATTTTGGAGCTTGATGAACAACTATCTGTAAACACACCTTTATACTCTGTTAAAGAATTGTCATCTTTTACAATCTAAATTGGATGATTTAGAGAAACGCTCAAGAAGAAATAATCTGGGGATTGTAGAACTTCCAAAATCAATTCATGACTGTGATCTTCTATCTTTTGTATCCGCGACACTACCTAATTTACTAGATCTTGTTTTACTTAATCCCTTACAAGTGGAAAATGTACATCATGGTGAACCTTCGAGATAGCAACAAAATGCCAACAAAAATATGCCCCCCTCAACCAATTATTTTTAAGCTTTTGAATTTTCAAGATAAAATCATGATATTGAAAGCATATAGATGGGTCCCAAACCTTTTATATTTGGGCCAAAAAATATTATTTCAAGATTTAAAAAAAAGAAAATTCTAACAAATGTGTTTATGTTAAAATAATTTATCTGATATTGTCTTGATTAGGGAACTGGGACTGGGAGAGGGAGGAATTTAAAAAGTAGATTATTGTATGTTTGTTTTTTTTTTGTTTTTTTTTAGAATTACTATTTTGATTTCATTTTGAAGTCTACCTCTAATTTTTTGGGGAGGGAAGAAAGAAAAATAGCTTATTCTGATCATTTTTAATACATCTTCTTTATAAGACATATGATAAGGCTTTAGGTACTTTAATGGGGGGGTTTTGTATTTTTTTTCTTGTGTTGCATCTTCTTTCTTTCTTCTTTTTTTTTTGTAAAGTGTAAGGTGAAAAACCATACCAATTCTATTCAAGGTACATATAGAATAGATAAAGAATATATCATTTTAAGAATTTTTAGACCCCCCCCGCTATATGAGAGTTTTGATAAGGTTCTGGGTAAATCAATATTTTTGTTTTGTGGTTTGTTTGTTGTTTTTTTTTCCCAGTAATATTGGATTCCAATGATGAGCATAATATTTGCACAATATAATTGATTACTCTGATGCGAAGACCACACATTAAATTTCTGGGAAGCTGCAAAAGCTACACTCATTGGTTTTATTAATTCTAAACAAGAATTTTTGAAAAGACAGGCAAATAAAACTTATTTAGAACTTACGAATAAACTTAATCATTATTATTTAGGTTTTAAACTTTCAACAATGTCTGTTAACTATTTGGCTTTTAAGGAAGCAAAAATACAGTTGGATAATCATCTATTAGAAAAATCAACTAAACTTGCAGCCCTTCTTTATTGCTATGGCAATAAATATACATAGTAAGCTTTTAGTCAATCTTTTACACCAAACACGACCAAGTTCTCACCCACTGTAAGGATACCTTGGGGTTGCAGGGCACCACAGCGGGTTTGGCGCTGGTCCCACCCAAGGAGTAGAGTCTAAGGGATCCCTGGTCTTCACTATTAATAACCGCAAGGGGGTATGGCCCTTGCCACAAGGGAATCCCCAGGTTGTGGCCCCTGGTGGAGCCACCCACTGGCGGTGCTGAGGTGGTGGCAGAGGAGTAGGAGGGAACTTCCAAGAGCAGGATCACGAAAACCAGGTGCACAAGGAGAAAGAGACCATAAACTGAGACAGGCAGACTTAGCAGAAAACTCTCCAAGGAGAACAGATATACCAACAAATAAACCTGGAATCACACAGAGTAGCAGGAATGCAGCAAGATCAGAACAACAGGACTCAGGATACCAGAAAACAAGATCTATAATCATGCAATGAGACAGCCAGTCTGCAGAGTATACATACCCAGAGCCTAGTGGGGATTGGCTGGCAAACAACTTCCAGATTGGAGTAAATGAAAGTACTTATTCAAATCATCTGTGCAAGGTGAGAAAACAGAATCAAGCAGGGCTGAGATCAGGCACTAGAAAACCAGCAAGGCAAGAAACCTCAGGTGGCTCCATAGCAAGAATTTAAGATCACCACCTGTGGATGGGATGTCCAGGGTTCAAATCCTGGGAATGGAGAGACTGCTGCACTGCACCCACTAATAATAAGAAAATCTATAACAAAAAAAGTCCTACTTCAGATAAGGCTCATACTTTTCAAGATTATTACACCCAATTATATAACAACCCAGAAATTGATAATTCCTTGAAAAATGAAATTTTTGGAAAATATCAAATTACCAATGAAGAGCTAGATCTACTTAATGCACTTATAACTAAAGATAAACTTGAAGCCACAATTAAAACTGCACAAAATGCTAAAGCTCCAGGCCCAGATGGCTACTCAAATGAGTTTTCTAAGTTTTTTTAAACTAATTTTGTTCTGCCTTCTTAAATGTTTTTAATCAGATGCTGTTAGGTTATCCTATTGTAAGCCGAGATAATTCGGGACTATGCACCAGATACAGCAATGCCACGCACAGACAAGCAAAATACCACCGTTTTGTCAAACTTAACTTTATGTAACTCATTAACGATTGAAACAACAGACAGTGATTGATTCTACTATATAAACTCACAAACCTGATATCAATAATACCCAGTGAAACACCCTCCTTCCGTTAATGTACCAGAAATGAAGTGATATGTATATATATAAACTCACGAGAGGAGTCACCCTGAGTATGTGTCTGTCCCACAATAACACTAAGTCCCAGTAATGTAAGCCTAAGACAACCTATGTCGGTGGCATAAGATTAAGCCCATCAACGCTAGCATTAACTCTACCTAATACTCCCCCTCCGAAGGATCTAAGAACACTACAAACATCAGGCATACGTATCAATATCTCTAAACATCAGTAATATAAACACAAATAGAATGTTCACACTTTATACAGATACACTCCCCAGTCTCTGCCCCAATGTCACAACCCCAGTCCTCCCTAATAGTGGTCATCCCAACAGAGCCTGAAAGTCATGCTGGGCGACTTTCTGGAATGACCTATCCGTTGGTGAACACAGCAGAGCCTGAAGGTCTTACTGCACCACAGTGTCAGCCCCCTTGACTGTTGGCATCCACGACAGAGCCTGCAAGTCATGTCATGGCGTGAGTCTCACAACAGGTGTAGGCCTACACTTTAAGTCAGTCTCACCTAGGCACCCATAGAAAAAGAGCTATCTTACCGCGGAAGTCCATCTCCCAATCACCAGCAACTCTGAACCGATACTTCACTTAATCAGTAGGGGAGTCCACTTCCTTCCACTACCGCCTCCTGGGATCTCAGTTCTCTTTCCTCATCTCCAGCCACGCGTTCTCCTCCTTCGTGGGCTCTCACCGACACACCCCCACATGTCTCTCTCTCAATTCTGATTGCACTCCCTTCTACAGACTTAGTCACAGCTGTTAGTACTTTGAACGCTGATGCCCCCTAGTCTCTGCCTGACTACAAATTCTGAACCTTCCCTGACCTATGGTTTTTTTTATTTGACTAGGTATCTTGTAAATCCTTAAGTATCTTTGGGTTTCTTTACAACAACAGAAATTGCATCAATAAAACACAGTTTAGGTAGGGCTCTCCAGGGCCACTTTAGGGTATTACCTCCATGCAGATATTGCTATGAACACAACATGGGTGCAATAGATTCAAGTTGAATCTTTGATTTCCTCTGGTAAACTATAGAATACTTCAAGTCCAGAATTCCTTTTACTGTTTATGACAATTCCTAATGCGCTCTCTCCTTCAATCAGTAAGTAAAATTTGGTTTAAATGTATTTTTCACCCAAATATTTCATATAGAATTGGTTTTTAGATTAAAATATAAATCATAGTCTTGGTGCATATGCAGAAAAAAATGATGAAATCTGTTGTCAGTTAACATATTTTCAATTCATTCTACCGCGTTATACATTAGATAACCATGTTATGATTTCTAATAAACATGGTTCACCTCATTATTTTCTATTTTGCATACAGACCACATCCATTGATCTCATTACCTTGCAGCCAGCTCTAATTCTTTCACTGAGAAAGGTCTGCAATGCTTGGCAGATTTTTAAGAGAAATGTTATCTGGTTTTAGAGAGGTATGATGTGTTCTCCAATAACAAGGAAAGCAATTACCCACCTCATTTTTGACCCAAAGAACTTGTAACATGCATCAAGTAAAAGTTCTTGTAGACATGTCAGCACAGTAATTAATAATTACAGCCACCCAGCTTCTCATATAACAGCTTTGACCCAAGTAGGTTTCTGGTTAATCCTACTGTTTCTTTATTAGAATATAATTAGTCTCCAATGCTCTTTCCCGTTATAAAATATTAATGCTATTTTGTTATATTAGTCAAAAGCAGATACATATATTCCATATGAGGGAAGTTGTTTTCAAATATTTAGGTAAAGCTTGTTTTGGCTTTTAAGAATTATACATATTTAAATCCATCTGCTGTTATTAAAGTGTAACATTTATGGAAAAAATCTTGCTGAAAGTGTGCATTGTCCCAGTGAGCTATACACTATTTACACAGCTCACATCCCCTGTACAGGTAGTCCTCGGGTTACGACGGCCTCGAGTTACGTCGTTTCGTGGTTACAACGCTTTATACGACACCTCGTAAGTCGAACCGCATGCAACCACGTGTAGCGGCAGTAGAATAGAGGCCAGGACTGTACCCGGTAACACCTTTCATTATGACTCCCAAACGTAAGACAAACACTGTTTGGATAGACTAAGTGTTTGCAGTACATTACTGTACACTGTTATTATGGTGTTATTATGGTGTACAGTACTGTATGAACGTATGATCTGACTTACATCGAAATTCGGTTTACGATGCCACTTAAGAACGGATCAACGTCGTAAGTTGAGGACTACCTGTATTTGGGAGAATAAGGCTGACCTTGTTCCTGGGCATTACTATCCAAAACCACTGTTTCTATTGCCTGGAGGAAGTTGTAACGGCCAATCCTAATCCTTATTCTGGGTATGTAAACCTGACTAAGATGGGCCCGAATGCAAGAGTGGCCAATAGAACTTTAGAAGCACAAAGTTAGGTTGTAAATACCAGAAGTATCAAATGCAGGGGCAGTGTGAGATGAACAAAAGGAAATACTGAGTTCCCTGGGGTACCTGGGACCACCTGGAAAATGTTTGTAATATGTGAAATGACAGATTGGCACCAATAACTTTAAGATATAAAGTTGATGATAATGACCTTCTGCTTTCAAAGGGAGAAACAACAAACCAAGTAAAACAAAATGGTCAGCATATAATATAAAATCCAAGTGTCCACTAACAAAGCCAAGTCATTTAACCAGGGGAGAGTAGTAGTAGTATCATAGAGGGGGCAGCTACTGAACTGAAAAAAAACATGTAAACAGTCTGCATTCTCATAAAATGCAACAGTGTCACATTGGCATATTCTAATATAACAAAGTAGTTCCCAGCTATATATTATGTCACATGCAGCTAGGTCTCAGCTTGATGAAACATGGAGCTCAGCAGAATCCTTATCCTGGCACAGACAGTTTCAGGGCTCCCCATCCCCATCTCCACAGAACTTTTGTAGTGATTGTGGGTTCTAATACCTTTTCAATATGTCAGCTTTGTTAGATGTAGCAGATCTAATGGACTTAGATGTCTGCATAAACTGTTTTACAAGCACATTGGGTTTCTTCTCTTTGCCTTTTAGTATTTGTTATGGGGTCTGTTATATACATTGGGCATGCTATAGATCTCAAATATAATGCTAGTAAAAAGTATATACACCATTCCTCAGCACATCATACATCCTTGTGTGCTGGGTCTATCCCCTCTTTCCTCATCTAATTAATCCCATAACTGTCATCAGTTTCCTTTCTGTTATCACAATAAGGATTCAAAAATGGGGCATTATGTGACAGAGACATAGAAAAGCCATGCCCCTTTTTTTGCTTCCAGCCACTGGTGGTTTCCTATCATAGACATCACACTTTGCTTTTATCTTTCAGCCTTTACAGTAAAACAGTACTTGTGTGTTTGTTATGTGCACAGCTCAGAGGTCTTGCCCAGATTTTGTTCAGAAAACCTACCTGTGTCAATAAATACAGTATATATTGAGGAGACTCTGAAACCTGTTGGTCTATGTATTAAAATAGCCACTTCATGTGTTCAAATGTGGAATGTGTTGGATTTTGGGGAGATGGTTGCCAGTCAGCTCAGGTGAATTTCAACTCATTTACTTCACTATTTTTGTTCTTTATTGTTTCATTTATTAGAGTGATATTTTAATGGCATATTCAATAAACTCCAATGAATTCTATGATCACATTACTGTCATGTCTGGTGGAGTAGTGCGTATTGTAGGGATTCACTCACTTGCTGCTGTAATTTGTTCCCAATAAACGGGTATCCAGTC
>WMED01015335.1:0-13688 GCA_019650415.1 Pipa parva | reverse complement strand
TCACTGATGCCCGCGTGCAGGACATCAGTGAGCGCATCTCAGTCAGTCCGAAGTGAGGAGAACACTTCGCACCTCACTTCGGAGTATCATGAATTCCCCCCCAAATTGTTGCGTATAGGTGCGAATTCACCAGATAAAGACAGTTTCAATAGGCTGCTACTGTTGCAGTTGCATCTTTATAATATTATAAGAAAATTGTCGCAACTTTACTATAGGAAAATTGTCGTGACTTTATAATGGGGAAATTAAAGCGGATTTACTATGGGAATCTGCTGTTTGTGAATTTGACAGTCGAATTCGCACCTTAGTGAATAACCTCCTCTGGTGGAGAGATGATCATCGAACAGAACATGAAAAACTTTAACTGTTACACTGAACATTTCTAACTAGAGAAAACATAATTCCCATTGTCCTTGATTTATGTATCATTTCCTAGTTATTTTATTTACTGGATGTACCAATCACTTAGAACATACCCTGTGCAAAGGCTTCTTGTACATCTCCACCAACGCCGGTCAGAGAATCCTGAGGAGTGTGGGTTGGGGTGGAGCAAGCAGATGCTGACCTTATAGGCATAGGTATTGGGCGGCTAATGGTGTGACTTGGAGATGAGCGAGGGGAACCAGCCCCCTGAGTCTGAAAGATGAAAATTAAAGATTGAATTTCCTTAAGTAACGAATAACAAAAAAAAAAAGCTGTAGAAGTCAAGTTATTCCCAATATCTAATTAAATCTTACAAAAATAAAAGACAGGGGTATACAGTATATTGAAATGATCTTTATTAGCAGGAAAATCACTTGCTAAATATATTTTCCACGATAATCTGACATTTCACCTTTGTAAGCCCTGATTTTTGAGGAAAAAGCTGTAGAAATCAGGAATTTAATGATAACACTGTTACTATTACTGTGTAGGAATATTTGCAACACCAATCTAACAACTTTTATTTCTCTAGTGTTACTGGTGCTCACAGTCTCATGCATCCCGTGGGAAAAAGGGCTTAAAGTGCACCTGTCACCTCAAAACTTTAATACTAATTTAGGTGCTACTAATGAAATAAATGTTTTTGTAAATATATATATGTTTAAAAAAATGTACCTTTATACAGTGTTTCTCTCTGTCATCTTCCCTGTCAGCCTGACTTTTCTTTCCTGAGTTTTTTGGGTGGGACTAAATGATGATTGACATGATAGCACCTCCAATCAGATCCCTGCTAGATTGGGATTGGATTCATGTTAATCATTTAGCCCCACCCACCCAATCCAGGAAAAAAAAAAAAAGGCAGGCTGACAGGGGAGATGACAGAGAGACACACTATATAAAGGTACATTTTACAAAATCATTATTTCATTAGTACAACCTCAGTTAGTATTAGATTTGAGGTGACAGGTGCACTTTAAATATTTCATTAAACTTAAAATGATTAGATGTAATTTATTTTTTGCCAAACACCAAACACTGTTAAGCCACAGGAGAAGGCTCCAGATAGGATATGTTTCCACTTCCTAGTTTGTGCATCCAAGCTGTTTGGCTTTCAAAAACATTACCAAGTTTCCAGTCCCTTAGGCTTAACACCCTATATGAAAGTGTTATTCCTTCCTATTATTACTTTTTTTTACAATCTGTAATCTGGTCCAGTACAGACAACACTACTATAACTGGATTTGTGTTCTGTTTTTTATTTCATCTATGTAAAAATCACTATTTCCCTGTGCCTGAAACATCAAATTAAGGCTTGATTTTATCTGTTTTTAACCCTAAAAGCTATTCAACGATAATCCATAAAATGTCAGGATAGCTGGAACCAACCCAACCTCATTTCTCTAGGAATAGCTGACTTTCTTGCATACAGTCTCTATGTTGTGCATGTGTATATGATCGACAAAGGGATGCAAACAGAATACTGAACTCCAAAGTCTACCATAGCATTCCTTGCAGTATAGTAATATCTTCTGCCAGCCATATTTCATTTCAACCACTGGGGTTGTCTACACATTGATGCCAGGTTCACCAGAAGTGCAATAAAGCATAGTGTGTAGTTGGCCTTTAAATGAGGAACTGGCCTGATATTGTGCATGACAGGGTTTGTTTTTTTTTAAAGGATATTATCACCAGAGAAAAAGGTTTTGTTTGTGCCTGAAAACATTGTACACTGCTTAGTAAAGTAGATTAGCATTAAAAAATGTATACAGTACTTACCTTAATTCTGAAAAACAGTTATAATGCTTTTATGTGCCTGCAATAGCTGCTTCACTGATATCATGTTTCTATCTCAAGTTTCACTGATAAGTATACCTAGAGGGGATATTTACTAAGGTCCTGTCAACCAGTTTGATTTGTTTTGCCATTTTTTTCCCATTTTTTGATGTTTTCTTTCCAACTGCATTTTCGATTTCCACTAATTTAAAGTGCACCTGTCACCTCAAACTCGAATACTAAATTAGGTTGTACTAATTAAATAAACTTTATTTTATATACGTATTTTTAAAAAATCTACATTTATGGAGCGTTTCTCTCTGTCGGGTTGGGTGGTTGACATTATAGCTCCTCTAATCAGATCCCTTAATTTACGATCTAGCAAGGACCTGATTGGAGGAGCTATAATCTCAATCATTTAGCCCCGCCCAACTCGACTTGAGAAAGAAAAGTCAGGCTAACAAGGAAGATAACAGAGAGAAACGCTGTATAAAGGTACATTTTTTAAAAAAGTTTATTTCTGTAGAACCTAATTTAGTATTCGAGTTTTGAGGTAACAAGTCCACTTTAAGAAATTCCAAATAAAATTTATCAATATTGATAGAAATCATTATCGATAAATATCAATGCATTAATACTGTTACACTTTACATTACTGTCAATGGAGCCCTTTTCAATCGATATCGCAATTTAGAACAATTTTAGTGCACCATCACCATAGGGAATAATGGGTTTTCCTCACCCTCAACCAGGAGAGCACTTTCCAGGGTAGAAAAAGGTCAGAAAAGCTTAATAAATATTGATATTGGTATTTTCAACCTATTTACTGATCGCCGATTTTGATGAAGCAGGGAAAAGTTTTTAACTTTTTGTAAATATCCCCCTACTACTAGCCTTAATACCTGGAAGATTGCCTGATTCAGGCTACAGTGCTATAAACAGGCCATAGTTTTCATCACTGCAACCTGGTGAGCTCAATAGCTCAGCGACTCACATATGAGACCAGCACAAGGGCTGAAAATAGTGCTCCTATATAAACAGTTTATAAAAATAGCATATCTTCAGTCTCAAAAAACAGCACGTTACTATTTATGGATGAGACGGAAATAAAACAGAATTATTTAAAGACTGATAATATCCCTTTATGTTTACAATTGCGCACTGATTATACATGCAGTAAAGAAGAAAACATTAGAAAACTAAATCATTAAGTAACTCAGAAACACACATTTAGTTAAATGTAAGTCTGTGAAAGGATGCCAAATTACCTGCAGCCATGCTCCACACCACTACAATGATTACATTCTAGGTTCAGCTGTACGAAGCTATTAAAATTTCATGGGCAAATTAATGCAGAAACATAGGGACGAAATAATACTTGCCATTTAGTTCACTGATTAATTCTAGTGAGAGCTGACATTTTCCTAGCCCCCCTTCTGTTCTGCAAGTCAGGCAACAAGAGAAGAAAAAACTGCCTAACTGCTATTGGTTAAGCAGTGTGCTGACCTTTTGGCTTCATAAATTAAGTTGAAATGCAGGAGATTACACAGGGAAAGCTAACTTGTGCAGGCGTTAAAGGGGAACTATAGTCAAAATACATCTTTACACATGCAGTACTATACCTTAATGAGAAGCGTTTCTCCCCAGTAGTTGTTTCATGTGATACAGAATGATTGATTAGGCAGCACTGATAAACTCCTGCACCAGGAAATGTGTGTGTAACATGTACCGGCCAGTTTTCCATGAAAAGGTACCCTACTTACTACTTATCTCATGAGCACAAGTTACCTTTCCCTCTGTAATCTCCAGTAAACAAGCTTAAATTATGAGGTCAAAAGGTCACCATACTGCTTAATCAATAGCAGTCAGGCAGTTTTTCTTCTTGTGTTCCTGACTTGCAGAACAGAAAGAGGAGGGAGAGCAGGAAAATGTCAGCATTCAGGAAAACTAATTAAGGAAAGCAAACTGCAAGTATTATTTCTTCCCTAGCCTTTTTTTTTTTTAAACTATTTGTGTCAGCAATTGGCTTATTATAAAGGAGTTTTATATGTATGTGTGCAGTTATATAAGCTCTATAGTGTCCCTTTAAGTAGTAAGTAGGACAAAAATGTCCGGGGGGAGGGTACCTTTTCATGGAAAACTGGCCAGTACACATTACACACACATTTCCTGGTGCAGTTTATCAGTGCTCTCTCATCAATCATTCTGCATTACATGAAATAACTACTGGGGAGAAACACTTCTCACTACGTTATAGTACTGCATATCTAAAGATGTAAAACAACCTGTGAAGAAAGCGCATAAATCGCACTAATAGTGCATTAAATTATATATTGATGTCCAATAGATCAAAGAACAGTTCCCAGAAACTATATAAAAAGTCCTGCCTAAGTAACAAATAAGGTAGCAGTAAACAGTAGAAAGATAAAGTAAGGAACCATCTGAAATAAAAGGAAAAGTAACTGTTAAAAAAGTAATGCACTGATTGAGGGTCCACAGATGATCCGTGACAATGTGTGTCTAGTCTACAAAATATTAGATATCCCATACAAAATTAGAGACTCTAATCTGGTGATTTGGTTTGTAAATGGAATATCCACTCCTTTCAGAGAAACCCACAACGATCCTCACCTCTAGATTTTAACACAACCCTCACTGCACCTTGCACTGCTAAACTGCTTGGTGCCCCAAGAGTTCACAGGCATGCTTATGATGATGACCACTTCAGTCAAATCTACATTCCTTAGGTGAGGTAAATTGTACCCCTATACTTCAAACATGGTACTAACCATCAAACTTATCAAAGAGTTAAATGGTTAGAATGTAACATAGAGGCAGGTACAGACTGACTATTCATGGCAATAGTACAGTTTGCCATGAATAGTAAGAATTTTAAAAAAATTGCAAGACAAAACAAGTTTTATTAGAAAAACATTTTCTATCAAAAAAAACTTTTAAAACAGTTTATTTTCCACATTGGCATATGATCTACAACACTAAATAGACGTCCATAGTTTGCCTGAGTTATTTGGACTTTTTACCAAATGCACCATGGTAGCTGTCTTGATTTGCCTGATCTCACTATAAAACTATTTAAGAGAGGGTTTGTAGCACATATTGTATGCATTTAAGAAAGGGATCGAGCTCCAAAACATTGTGCTGCATCTGCAACGTCTAAATAAATGGAGTGATTAAAGTTTGTTCATTCCATAAATTCATTTTAATATTGATTTTGGCAGTTGTGGTCACAGGATGGAATAATGCACCACTAGAAATTAATTGTGCGAGATCTGGGGATTTCAAAAATTTTTTTTTATGGGCTTTGTTAAGTTGAAAAGGATAATAACTGTTCTTTATTTAGAATGCCGGAGAACCCCTAAACTGTAACAAAAAAAAAAATGCTGATAAAAAATGGTAGCCTCAGCTGGCAATGAAGATGGAGACTACTACAATATGTACAAAAAGGCTTGCCTCAAGTTTGCCTTGATGTGTTTTGATGCAAGTGAAGCTTCTATGGACAGTTAAGTCAAACAGAAAATCCTGATGAACCACTGTAGACTAATGATACAAAAGGTATTTATTATGTCTCATTGGCATTTCTTTTTTTAAAGTTCTAAAGTTTCTTTACATTTATCAGCCCATATTAAATAATCGTAATAAGAAGCAGCAGAAGGACGATACGGATGGCATGCTGTAAGGGTGACTAGTTCAGTTTACCGGTTTTCTGCTAGTGCATTAACACACTCTGTTTTACATTGGCTAAAATGATTAATTAATGGTTACTTGAGAGGGATATTCATATTTGACCATGCTTACACTTCAGACACAATGTATAGCAATTCTCTTATTTCCATTCAGTTGTTAGTTATAAAAACCTTATAAAAACTGGACTTACTTCCTGTCGGAATTCTTGCTCCTGCAAAAATGTTCATTCACCACACAGAGAGAGAAGGAAATCCATTTAAACTGAACCAATTGTTATTGAAAACAAAACATTAATGTGCAAAACATCTAAAATAATAAAAATAACAGGGGGCGCTAACTAGCATCTTACACTGCTAGTATGAGGAAAAACAAGGGATATTACTCACATCTCAGTATCTTGTAAAAGGAGCTGTTGAATCATTTATAGTTTATTTTGTGTATGTGTATGTAGTTTGTTTAGATTTATAACTTATTGCAATCACTGATATACTGCTATGGGACATTCTTGTTTAAAGTTGAAATAGAGGACAAAAGTAACGTTAATACTCTTCCAAACAGATAGACACTCACACAGAAAGAAGTGGTGCCCACGGGGAATATAATAAGAAGGATAAATGCAAACAAGAGCAGAGTATCTCAGAGCTGGACTTGTACATTCATGTATTCAGATATTTTGAGAGACTTTGACAAGACACCAGCGTAGCACAGAATTGCTTGTGTTTGCCTAGTATCTTAAGAGGAAGTAGAGTGTAGCACTATGTTAGCCATAGATATAAGCAGAGACAAGTAGAGTATAAGTGATACTTTTTATTGGCTAACTGAATAGATGGTAAATGCAAGCTTTCCAGACTACTTAGGTCTTTTCTTCAGGCATGGTTACTGTGGAAAGCTTCCATTTACCATCTATTCAATTAGCTAATACAAGGTATCACCTATACTTTACTTGTCTCTCCTAGTATCTTAGTAAACTTACAGTCTCCTTGCCATATGGCTGTCATAGACATTACTTATTATTTGTAGTGTTTAATTGGATTGTTGGCAAGGAACTAATACAGAACTTACCCAAGATTAACTGGAGTATGGAAGACAAAGAACCCTAAATCAGCTCTGCTGTGCATAGACCAGGGTTCCCAAAACTACAGCCTGTGGGCCGCATCTGGCCCCCTAAGGCCATTTACCTGTCCCCCTGTGTAAAAAAAGTTTGGGGACCCCTGTCATAGACCATACGTTCACATTGATACACTAAACCAAGTCATACCTATCTGGGCAATATCAGGCAAAAATCTTACTCCTAGGGGCCTAGCATCCATGGCATGAAATGTCTCCATTGTGATTGTTTTATATGGTTTAAGAGATAAGCATGGAAGACAGAGGTTAATTCATTAAATCAGTCGTAATGTAGTTCATTATATATATACCGTATATATATATATATATATATATATATATATATATATATTTTTTTTTTTTTTTTCCACTGCCTTCCTGTCTTTGTCATTATTTAATCCAGCTTCCACTCCTGGCACCAGGAACATTAAAGTTTTTTTACCTTTAAAAGTTTCATAAGCCCTTCAAGCTGCACCATTAGCTCCCTCCTGCTTTCCTGTAAAGCTGACATCCTCTGTTCAAGTTCATCCTTACGCTGTCTGAGGGGTGATAAAAGGCAGTTCAGGGTACAGATCTGACAAGAATCTTAGAGTTTCATCAACAAGAGGAGAACTGATGGTTCTGACAATGCATTACTGATCCATATAATATTAATAATAAGAAATGCTGAAAGGATCAGTAACACCATAAAAAAAATAAACAAACTCCCATTTGGATTAGCATTGTGGTTAATCTAATACAGCCCTTTTAACAATGTAATCTTCGAAGTTTAATTCATAAATTGTATTCCTTTCTGTATGTTTTTATCTTTACTGATAGCAGCCACATTGTTAAACGCCCAGGCCGATTGTTCCCTTAAGTCATGATATAGCAGGAATCTGATTGGAGGAGTTATAATGTCAATCATTTAGCCCCGCCCACAGGAAAGAAAAGTCAGGCTGACAGGGAAGATGACAGAGAAATGCTGTTTAAAATTTTTAAATACATATATATATTTACTGAAACATTTATTTAATTAGTACAGCCTGCATTAGTATTAGTGTTTTGAGGTGACAGGTGCACTTTAAGGTGGATTGACACAATATAATAATCCTTATCAGTTTCTTCCTGCCTTGGTTTGCACTGGAGTCCTTTTGTTCTTTCTATAACCACTCTGTCTTTTGTACTGTTGAGGGAGTGGGAATCTGTGCTTCAGTGTAGCTGTATATTTGCTGTCCACATTGCCGGTGCTGAACTACCAGGTTGCAGAGCTGTAGAGATTCAGCACAGGTGCAGTATATTGCTAATGTCCAGCTCTATAAAAGTCATTCACTTGCTGTGTTCAAAGCCTAATTATCAGTTCCTGCTGAAACCCTGTTCATCTGATCCTAATCCATTTGACCTTTCTGTATTCTGCCTGCTAAAAGCAGCATTAAATGTGTGCTTTAAAACCATCACAGTTTAAAAAAAATAGCAAATTTTTTTAGCCATTTTGCCACAGCAGGTTTCTTAGTAACAAAAAGCCTAGAATATCTTCCCATCTACTTAATTTTCATCTGTGAGCTGACCACTCAAACATCTGATCTAGGAGGTTCATCAGTCCAAATTCCCAATAGCAGATGTCTCAAGCAGTGAATCACAGATGTAATTCATTTATTGAAAAGGGTGTCTTACCACATGTTGTAGCATTAGCCTTAAATTTTGAGGCATATTTATGATGGTATATTTTGAATGTGAACACATAATCAAAATACACTTTATTGATTTTGTTATTTCCATAGTAAACTGGGTGAATACAGGATACATTATAAAATGCATGTTTTGCTAACTGCTTTGATGGGTTCTAAGCCCACTGCTTTCTACTTCCATGGAGCTATTTTCTAGAGTTAAAAAGAGGGAAGCTGTGATCATTCCTTAATGCAATACATTCTCCCTGACATTCAGGAAAAATGGCTTTAACAGACACAACCCAGTCAGAAAACTCTCATTGCTTTCATATAGATTGGCAATTAGTTGCCAAGGAAACAGTCGCCTTTCAAACTGTTACCACTCCTTCCCAGCACTATACAGATGCTCTCTCTCAAACTGGTTGTACATTACCAATTTAGTCCTTGTTAGGTTAGTAATGGCACTGGGAAAACCGCATTTGTGTTAGAACATCATTTATATTTAGAGCTTAATGTAACATTTAATGTCATACTCAAAGAGCACTGGGACATATGATCTATGAAGCACAAAAACAATAAGAAATTGTAGAAAAATAATACGATTTATTTTTAAAAAGAACACTCTTATTTATTTTTTTTAAATTTGCTAAGGTTACTCCACAAATGTGTTCAGTGTGGAGTTGCTTTAAAAATAGTATATAAACAATTACAATGATTATAATTTTTTTTGGGTGTGGCCATGGTAATGAGTCTTTACCCAGAGTACTTGCAGGTTTCCCAGAAACCCAGCATAGTCTCCAAGGGAAACCCCTGAAGCTTCCAATTATAGTTGTGGGAACAATTTAACCATTGCATTTTGTCAGTACTTGATACTACCTGGGACAGCGGTTCTCAACCTATATATACTGGCAACCCCCGCGATGATGTCATGACGCCGGCTTGCACTTGGTGACATCACCGTGTCACATAATGACATTGCAGCCAAACGTCATCGCATCGCGTGTCACGTGATGACTCTTGTGCGCAACGTCATCACGTACTTGCATCACATGATGTTTGCCAACTAAGTCACACGCAGGCGCCCCTATATAAGATTTACAGCTTGTTCCGCAACCCCTGTGAGAGTGTTGTTTGACCCTCAAAGGGGTCGCGAATCACAGGTTGAGAGCCGCTGACCTGGGATAAAACTATCCTGGAATAGATTAAAAGAAATAAGAAGTCTGGGGACAAAAGACAATTGGGAAAAATTGCATACTCAGCAAGATAAGTGTATCTCACAACACAAAATGAGGGATTCCTATGCAACACAACACATTTGTAACCTGTAGGACTGCCAGTACCTGAGGAGTCTCAGTTCAGCCAGGAGTGTGGGGTTCTGTTGTGCTTTCTCAGGTGTGGGCTGAGATGCTTGTTCATGTTCAATTCGCAATCGCTGGATTTCCTGCAATATTTCTCTGTAGAAAGATGCAGCACATAATCATTAGTGAGTATCAAGCTCCAGAAATGTAGTATTGACAGTGAATGCCAGATTTACATCTCAAATTACATTACAAATTTTATTCTCAACTGTGAGCTGATTGTGTTTAGCCTCTCCCAGTACGAGAGGTTTTTTTTTTTAACAAACTACAGTTGAACTTGAACCTGCTTGGTTACAGTGCTCAAAGTCCAGTCAGCCATCATTTATATTGGTCAGTGCTCAAAAATCCACTTGGGGCTATTTACCCCCATTTGCTGAGCTGCCTGGGCCCCATAGCAGAACCCCTTACACCCCCCATTTTCAAAATTACATTTTGATACTGTAGTTTTAGTATAAGAAGTTAATAAAATAGGTGGATTTGTCAAAGTTTCTGAAACATTTTATCAGAAGTGGTACAGAGGAAGATTTGCAAGTTTGGGCACTGCTATAAAGGGGAATTAAAGTCTACATTAAAGGTTTATAATATTTTATTGTAGTTTTACATGCTCTGAGTAACTGACCAGTACAAAATGCAAAAAGCTGAATTCAAACAGAATTAGACATATGTGTGCAGTGCCTGTTTTTAGAGATATCAGGCAGACCGCTGGATTCACACTACACAATATTGTATATACACTAATGTATGATTTTCATAATTGTGTGCAAGAATGTTTATCCTTAGTGAACACAAATTCCAAAGATTGAGTGTAAAGTACTGACTAATATAATAAAGAAGCTTGGATAACTATGTTGGAAATCAAAGGCAGGTTTTCATAATGAAGGTCCATTGCTTCAATTATTTGGACCCTATTTCCAAAGAGAATTAGGCGGGTACTGAACAAGAATAAAAAAAGGCATTCCTATTTAAAATAGGTGGTGCATTCTAACAGCACATATATGCTAAAAGTCACTCTTAAAACAGAATTTTAGTAGAAATTAAATGGGATCACAAATAGAAAGTAGTTAAACTTTACAGAGAATACAAAGATACACAGACTCTACCTATTCTTGTTTTCAAGCTCTGCAATGAGCTGTCGCTGTTGCTTGTTTGCATCAATAGTAAAAGTAATGTCAGGTCCTCCTCTTTGCTGAGCCTGCTGCAATAAAATAAGCCAAATCCAAGAAGAGTCATTCAGAAAAACTGGCATACAAAGTATGTTTGAGAAGAAAATTGAAAGCTTTCTTTCCGGCAACCCCATGCTCTCAGTTTGTTAATATGTTATGATCACTGACCCTCTCTTTACTTTTTAAACAAGGATTACACAGTGTGGGTCATTACAAAAAGATAAAACAACCAACCAGAATCTGATAATGCCATTCTGGTTGTGTTTATGACAGGACTCTCTATACAAGGTTCATCTCCTGCTTTAGGAAAGTTTAAAAGAGCCAAGATATACTCTGCTCCTTACATCTTAAGTTCTACATCTAGAAAGTTATACTAGTTAGAGTCACTGGCTCAAAGATAAAAATAAACAGAGAGCAATAAAATTCTAGTATTTATCTTCAAAGATAACATTTTAACAAGTGCTCTTTATTTTCCTGGTGTTGCTGGTCGTTTAAGGCAAGGTGGTAGTTTTGATTACAGACAAACCAATGCACACATTAAACTGAATTCCTAAACATACCGTTGTCTGTGTTAAATAATCACAGGTAAGAAATAGGCTCCACTGTTTTTTTTACTTTTACCCTTATCTACATTCAAACCATGCCAACAAATGAAAGAAACAAACAATCCGTAGAGGGTCATTACAATTTATTGCCAGGTTTGGCTGTACATACTGATGAGGTGGTCTCTGCAGCCAGCCTTGCTGCATATCTTGCAATCAGTCTATGTTCTTCGTCTAGGCGGCTTGGGCTGTCCAGCATTCTGTTAAGTAGAATTAGTCAAGAACAATGATAGGAAAGAACAACACGTGATCATTTCTGCTATAACAACCTTTAAATTAGAGCAGCAAATACAAAATGTTTCCTTCTACACACATTGCCCATTCTATAAATGTCTACCTTAAATTGATTTAGTCACAGGCATGAAGAAATTTTACCAAGGATGTGACCTTTAACTTTTCTAAGTTTCTACGTTTGTCCTCTAATCATTTGTATGGTTACAGGACAAAAATCACAATTTCACATGCATAACAAGGAATCTGTTTCTTCATAGAATATTTTAATGTTATTTAAACATTTTAAATGGGGATCTCCTTACTTCTCTCATGCTTTGGTACAGAGACAGTTCTGCTGTTCCCAGAATCTTTGTGATTTTCATGAAATAGTCTCCAGTTAAATAAAACTTATCCTCTGCCCTGCACCCTACAATAACCACATTAATAACTGCAGCAGTAATAAAACCTCCAGCACCAAGTTAATCTCCACCAATATAAGCAGGTGAACAATGATGTTCCTTTGTGCACTCAGAGTCTGAAAGAGTGACTTTGTGCTCAAGGGGCTTTAATTAACTCCTTAAAGTGCATCTGTCACCTTAAAACTCATAGTAATTTAAGTTCTACTAATGAAGTAAACATTTTCGTAAATATAAGTGTATTTAATAAAATGTACCTTTATACAGCATTTCTCTCTGTCATCTTCCCTGTCAGCCTTACTTTTCTTTCCCAAGTTGAGTGGGCAGGGCTAAATGATGATTAACAATACAGCTCCTCCAATCAGATTCTTGCTAGATCGTGATTTAAGGGATCTGATTGGAAGAGCTATAACAGGGATGGCGAACCTATGGCATTTGTGCCAAAGAGGGCACGCAGAGCCCTCTCTGTTGGCACTCGAGCTGTCACCAAACCTGCCTTCAGTACAGGCCGAGGACCTGATCCTACAGTGGCCTGCACTGAAGGAGCGCTCGCTCGCAGGGGAGCTCTCCTCCCCCGATGCATTTGTGTTCCTCCCCTGATGCAGGCATGATTATATCACTCACCAGCACCTCGGGGAATACATATACTGTATATTTACAAAAACATTTATTTCATTAGTAGAACCTAAATTAATATTTGAGTTTTGATGTGACAGGTACACTTTAACCACCCAGTTTAATTTACTGCTCATAGCTTTTGTGTATTTTAAAAATGCAGAAAAAGCTTACGTTTACTTGGAAATTCTTAATTTGTTGTATTATACAGTGTATACATATATAATAAACTACAATGACAAGATTCATTAATTTATAAACAAGGAGAATTATTTATCAATAAAGGGGCACTATAGTGCTGATACATATAAAGCTCCTTTATACTTAGCCAATTCCTAACACAAATAGTTAAAAAAAAATTTAGGGAAGAAATAATACTTGCAGTTTGGTTCCCTTAATTAGTTTTCCTGAGAGCTGACATTTTCCTCCCCTCCTCTTTCTGTTCTGCAAGTCAGGCAACATGAAAAGAAAAAAGCTGCCTGACTGCTATTGGTTAAGCAGTGTGGTGACCTTTTGGCCTCATAAATTAAGCTTGGAATGCAGGAGATTACAAAGGGAAAGCTGACTTGTGCACAGGCATTAAGTAGTAAGTAGGGTTACAAATGTTTGGGGGAGGGTACCTTTTCATGGAAAACTGGCCAGTACACATCATACACACATTTCCTGG
>WMED01015334.1:0-13688 GCA_019650415.1 Pipa parva | reverse complement strand
TTTTCCTCAAGCTTTATAGGTTGAATTCTTAAAGTGGATATGTCACCTCAAAATTCAAATACTAAATTAGGTTCTACTAATGAAAAACTTTTTTCTAAATATATATGCATTAAAAAAAATTGTACCTTTATATAGCGTTTCTCACTGTCATTTTCCCTGTCAGCCAGACTTTTGTCGAGTTGGGTTGGAGCTAAAAAGATGGCTGACACTAAAGTTCCTTCAATCAGATACTTTAAATCACAATCTAGCAGGAATCTGATTGGAAGAGCTATAATGTCAATTATTTAGCCCTGTCCAAACAGAGAAAGAAAAGTTGGGCTGACAGGGAAAATAACAGTGAGAAATGCTATATATAGTAGAACCTCCTTTAATATTCTAGTTTTGAGGTGATAGGTCTACTTTAAAGGGGACACAACACCCTTGACAACCTTTTCTGTTTTTTTTTTTGTTTGTTTATTTTAAATATACTTTACATAGTACTGCTGTGAATTATGATTCTTAAGATATGCACTGCAGAATGCGTCAGAATATCAAATAAATTGTTTGATTTTTTGTCTCCTTTACTAGTCTCCTCATAACAGAGATCCTCTATTCTTTTTATCAATTTCATAGTCTTCATACACCATGACGTCCATTTTGTGTAAGGCTGCTCAGAATTGGACTGCCTGTTCAAGATGAGGCCTTACTAATGAAATCTACAGTGGAAAATAAAACTTTTCTCTTGAATTAATTCATAATACAAGAAATAATCTTAATGTTTTTGAAAGCTGTACATTGGCAGTGCAAGACATTATTTAATCCATGGCCCACAAGTACTACCAGATTCTTCTCCATCATTGTCTCACTCAGTACTATTTTTCCCCCCCAACAAGCAAGGAGTATGACGCTAACAAATTTTTAGGCCACTAGATGCATAACTAAACGAGTCTACATTAAACCTCATTTACCATGTAGTTGCCAAATGACTAAATACATCAAAAATCAGTGTTTAACTTGCCAACCTCATCCATGGAGTATTTCAGTACACAGCTTTGTCTCATCTGCAGACAGTATATTTTTATCATCTTAAAATATATCATTTATAAGTGTCACCAGAGCCTTAAGGTTCTCTACTTTTAACAGTGGATCATTGAGAGTATGAACTATTGACCACAAACCTCAGGAGAGGACCCTTTAGCCAGTTTTCAATCCATCCACAAACTGACTTTCTAAAGTCAATCAATGGACCTCATTTTACACAACAGATGTTTGAATGGGACAGTGTTAAACACCTTTGAAAAGTTCAAATAGATTTTATCCACAGCCACCCCCAAATCCAAGTTTATACTTGCCTCCTTATAAAATTAGATTAGGTTTGCTTGGCAATATCCGCATTTCAGAAATCCATGACACGAACCATAAGAAATATGCCAACAGAAATGCAACAGCAATAGTGAAACAAAGTAGGGAATCTAAAGTTTGAGATTTTATTAGACTTACTTTTTAAGTTATTACAAAACAAACATTACTGATTTTCATTTATTGCTTATAGTCTGCCATTACCTTCAGGCCAACCAGCTAGAACTGTTCTGATTAGCTCCATTTAGGGACAATTGGCAACAAGGCAATCTAGAAACATACCAACCAGAGGATGGCTTTCATTATTTTTACGCCACAGTCAACTCCTTGGTTGTTATAGGTTACTAATAAGTGTGTGCATGTGTGTGTGTGTGTGTGTGTGTGTGTGTGGGGGGGGGGGGGGGGGGGGGGGTGTAGAGATATATACACAAAAAAATAAAATATTTTGCCTATTCTTTCCCCTCTTAAAACAAACCAATGCAGGTAGCTAGGACAGACATGTTCAGCCTCACACAAAGACTGTAGCGTATATCCAAATGTACAGTTGATTTATGACACTAACAAACCCTACTTATGAAATTTTCACCTCTGTGTCCATATTTGTATGTATTTGTAAGCAATATAAGCATTATTACCTATTCAGAGTTTCATGGCTCCAAAAGATGTGCACTAATCAAGCCATACTGCCTCAGTTCCAAGAATACAGCACTGAAGGTTGCATAACACATGCAGGCCAATGTTACCTTTAAATTGGGGAGAGAAAATATACCTCATGCAGGTAAGAACAGACTGTAGTCAAAATCCTGCACAATGCAAGATTATTAGGCCCCCCACTCTAAAGGGAAGTGTTAGCATGCGTGATACCACATGGCTACAACATAAAACAAGAAATGGATTTTATAACCTTAAACTAGCAGAGCAGCATGTGCACACACACTAAAATTCTACTTTCAAACAGGGAGACATACAAAATATACACTTATCTATTCAGACCTGCGAATTTACAATTCTCAAAATTGTCCAGGCCATTACTATCAAGTTCTTAAATAAACCCACAGAACATCAATAGTTGAAACCTAATCCTTTTATATTTACATACCAACATTATCTTTATCTGAAGCAGGTCTGAGCAAATCCAAGTACAGCCATGTACACTGCATACTTTATGTCTATTTAGACTGGGATGTTGTCACGTATAGCCCCACATCATACTGCTTGTATACATTACCACTATAAGAGAGAATTATTAAATAGATCTACATTTTTAATTAAAGGGAACGTTTAAATGTATCATCTGTTCAGCTTATTTCACCTTACAATCCAACATTTTTTTTTATTTTATGGATAGATTTCAGTACAACCTTTTTCATTTTCATCCCCCCTTGTAAAGGGGAATGTGGGCATTTAAGTTTTGCAGGTATTAAATGACAGTTCTAAACTGTAGATGTACAATTACCTATTAAATAAGAACCACATTAGAGAGCCATTTGCTGCAGATACAGTAACCATGTAATATACAGGTAAATAGTTTAGAGTTTATTCTTTACATTGTCATCGATAAAAGGATGACCTGGTATCACCCCTTTAAACTTAGTGTTATTTTAAATAGCTATGATGCAGGGCTGATATGCCAATAGCCAAATAGAAAAACATTGCAATCCAAAGCATATGCATCAGAACACATTAGTAACCAGCTCTGCATCATAAGGGATGGGTATAGTTAATTACTGCTTAATACATAGACCAAGAGTAGGCAACCTTTATTATCTATTACCATTTTGCCCCATCTTCCACTAAAGAAAAATAGTCTGGACCTGCAAAACATAATAGCTTATAAACTTTAAAAAAAAATGTTTTTTTTTTTTTCATTTTACCTGTTACAACAACAGAATGCAACAAACAGAAGAATAGACTTAATAAAAAATAAAATATATAAATAAAAATTAAATTGATATATAACAGTTATTCCGTCCGATCTAATCTGGACAAAACCACCCACTGACAGACTTCACTACAAGACCAGTATTTCCAAACATTTTTACTTCTATAGTAACTCATAACAACTAACCAAACATTTGCTATTATTAAGCCTAGAACAGACCAATAAAAAAAAGGACAGTTTACTCCATAAACCAAGTGTTTACTTTATCTACTAAACTACATCTGGTTTTTAGCCACTTGGAACACAGGTCTGGCTTGTTCAGCAAGCCAAATATGCAGCGACATATGGTCCCCACAGATGAAGTTTTTCTTTATTTACCAAGTACTCCAAGTACATTATTGCCCACAGCTCACTTTTAGTGCCTTTAATATTTGCATTATTAAAGAGATACCATATTACTGCCTTAAGTAGGGAGATTTTAACTTTTACATTAGCCTTAGGCCCTGCTTAACATATGCAAATACTGGTGTAAACGATGGGTTTCTTTGAGAAAAGACCAAGTGGTTCAGTTAGCTGCATGCTGCTCCCCAGACAATGCTTGACCTATACTTTACCACAGGAAGGTTTCACCAATATAAGACCAGAAATAAAAAAAGTCTGAATGAAGATATGATTCAAGGATATAACTATAATGATGAATAACCTAACCATTTAAAGTAAGCAAGAATGTGTGTAGTAAGAAGTAAATCACATTAATTATCCCTTGTTCCCAAATGTGATGATGTTCCGAAACATGCAGAAAATGAATCTGTACATATCACATCCTGTCAAGTGCTCTCTACTGGGGCAAAACAAAACGTATAGTAAAATATACTGTCTCAAGCCAACTTTCAGAAATCTGTACTGTAGACATTGTGAGAGCCTCCTAGACTGTGCAACAAGGCCACATGGAAGTCAGTCTTGTGAATGTCCAACAATGACTGTAGAGCAGACACTTTTAAAGACCACTACACATAGACACATCAATACAGCCTACTAAGCCAAATCAACAAAAGGGCAATTATAATTGTATTCATTTGGGTTGGAATCAGTATGAGGAAGATAGTGGTATTTATTCTAATACAGTGTGCAATTCGTGTTTTTTTCTTTAATGTTTCTCATTTTATTTTCTTCATGTTTAAATTTAAATAATCATTTGATTACAGCCTGGAAGAGAGAATATGGGGGCCTGAAAAGATAAAGCTAATGAAAAAAGTGAACCCCCTTTAAAAAGTGTGCCTGCCACTAGGGGTATGCGATATTGCTGGAAAATGATATCTTGGTATTTTCTGTAATTTCGTGGATAACTATAATAAACGATATTTTTTGTGGGGCTGGGATCTTCCTCAGAGCTCAGTCAGATTCCTCCCAGTCAGCGGCTCGCAGCCGGTTTGCCTTGCGATTTTTACGTGCAGGTAGTCAGAGTGTTATGGGCCTCAGGCCTTTCTGCTGCACTGGGCTTAAATTGGCCACCTCCCCCTCTCTACCAATCTGCTCTCCTTAATCCCTGGCGCTGCCTAAGCTGTGTGTGCCGGGCCGGCTTTCTGCTCTGTTTTTTTGCTTTTGATACTGTTTGCTGCTATTTATACTGGGTTAGGTCGGGTGTTTGTCCGGTCACATGGTTGATAAGGTCACTGCCGTGTGGGGCCGGCAGTCTGTTCGGCTGGGGATTTATGGAGTTTGTGGCAGCATCTCTAGGTTTTTTTTTTTTTACCTTGTCTGCATATTGTTCTGGCTCTCCCCTATGTGCGCCGGCCCTCACTGCGCTCCCCTGCCAGGAAGTCGCGCGTCTGTGTCCTCCACTGGAGTCGTTCGATAATGACAACTTGAATATCAATAATGCGCCGATTACGATATTATCGTAGACTAGATATATCGCACACCCCTACTTGTCACCTCAAAACTAATATTAATTTAGGTTGTACTAATAAACATTTTTGCAAATGTATTAAAAAAAACCTTCAAGCAGCTTTGCTCTCATCTTTCTAGTCAACTTACCTTTCCTTTCAAGTGTCGGGTGGGTGGGGCTAAATGATTTACATTATAGCTCCTCCAATCAGATGCATGCTAGATTGTGATTTAAGGGATCTGATTGGAGAAGCTATAATGTCAATCATTTAGCCCTGCCCACCCGACACTTTGGAAAGACACGGCAGGCTGACAGAGGAGAAACACTGTTTAAAGGTACTTTTTTTTTTTTTTTTTTAATAATGAAAAGTCCCTAAAAAGACAGTATGGGAGCGCAAACGATAAAAGAAAGGAGGAATTCCTCTGAGTATAGTATTGGGTATTTATTTTTTTCATCATTTTCACTCTTAAGGACTTTTCGTTATTCCATTTGAGCGGTCATTTCGGCAAGCCTGTCATTCCACCTGGGAGCAGCATTGGTTATCAAACATCTTCTGTACCTTCGGACTTCCTGTTATCTTTTATACAGTTCACAGGTGTACAAGACTTATTGTAATGCAGTTTCCTGGCATATTATAATTCTATTGTGTTATTTGGCGCTGAACTTATTTCTGTCCCTTTTCTGGGTTTCCTCTTTTTTTTTTTTTTACATTTTTTAAAATATACATTTACAAAATTTTCATTACTACAACCTAAATTACTATTAGAGTTTTGAGGTGAAAGGTCCACTTTAAACCAATAAAAAGATATGAAGTGTGGAACAGATGCCCCGACCAAAGTACAATACTTCTCACCATTTATTACAAATGATGTTTTAAAAAAAAAACCACAACTTAACTTAGAAATTCTACATAATTCCTAAAACATAATAAATGAACACATTTATTTAGTTTTACTTTCAGAACGCCATTGGACTCTGATCAGGAAAGCATAACACTACAAGCTCAAAAACAATGGCACTAAAAGGTAACAAATTGGATTCTTGTTTATACAACAGATTAAAGAACTGTAAACAGATTAACAAAACCAGGTTTGTTTTGGAGAGACCATTCTTACAAGTACTAGTAGTCATTACTATTCATAGACATGCCATGTTTTGTAATTAGCATTGTAATCCTAATTAGCAGACGTATTTTCACCCAACCCAAATAGCCATGTAAATGGATTTTAATATTCTATAAACAAAATTTGTACTCTAGAACACAGTTTCTGGTTATAAACCTTGTAGCAGCAGACAACTCAGGTGTAATCAAAAGACAAATAATTCAAAATGTAAAGAATAAAGTTCTAAAAATGCAAACAAAATTATGAAATTATACTGATAAACACTATAAAGCCAACATATGCATTAGAGTAGGAAATATCAGGCTAAAGCCTCTGTGTTTGAACTGCTCCTTCTTAATCAATAAACTTAAACAATAAAAGAAATAGCTTTGATTGTTACTTTAATTGCTTTTGCATGGATATGCCTATAAAGGGGTCTTTAGGCCAACTATATTTACTGTTTAAGCCACAATATCGCACTGGGAACGACTAGAAACCTGTATTGGGAAAACAGCCAAAAGGAGCAAATAATCCAGCATATTCTTGAATTTAACCAATGCATTATTAACCTCTTTGCTAACAACTCACAGAAACTCCAGTGTTCAGATAAGAAATAATGGTTAAATGAATAAGATGTAAAGATTTTAAAGCAATAAGAACTGCAACTTTAAGGATTAAAAAGCTCTCTACTCTAAAAGCCACCATTCATTGGTTAAATGTTTCACATACCAGCAGCTTATGAATGTTTCCTGGATCATACACATCTGACATGTGCCAAGTGTTGGATAGCTCAAAGTGTCCTCTTCCTTACTTAAAGGAACATGAACACCGTCTAAAATTAAAGCCAGACTGGGCATTTCATAACATTTACTGTACACCTTCAGAATGTTACAACCACAGTTAAAAGTCTAAGTCAAACGAAAGTTCTGCCTTTTACAATTCGGGGTACCATGCCATTTAAATATATGGATGACATTTTCCTTTTATTAGGCAGGGGCAGTAGGGCAACACACTAAATTCTTTCCTGAAATGTCTTCTAAGAAGATTTACAGAAATTTTAAGGGGAAAATTTACAAATTGAAAATGTATTTTTTTCTGTTTTTAACTTTTTTAACATTTTTGCCTTTTTTTGGGGGCGAAAAATGGGGGAGGAAGCTCAAAAATGTAATTTTTAACCTTTTCGCCTGTTTTAGCTATGGTAAAAACAAGCAAAAAAGGGGTTAAAAAATCATTTTCAACTTAGTAAATTTTGCCTTAAGAGAGAGGTCTATACACAAGCTTAGTTTACACATGATCAAAATTTACAGGGACAAACTTTAGTCAGGCAATATTAAAGGGGTTGTGCACATACATTATTAAAACATACATTTGTGTCAAATGGATTGAATAATCAAATCTCAATAAAAACTAAAAATCACTATCGGGATTCACTATCTCAGTGTGAAATGGTCACTGCCTTGTAGAAGCCAACAAATTATTATGGATATTGTGCTGAATGTTAAATTAAAACATTTTTTTTAACTTTTTTATAGTTTGTATTTATTTTTTAATACTTTCATATTGTGCTCCATTAACCCAACAGTTAACTAAATTAACTAAATTAGATTTTGCAATCAATTCTACTTTCTCTGTGCAAAACGTAGCTGTGCTTTCTAATCAAAGAATTGCCATCTACGCAGAAAAATGCAAGGATCATTTGTTTTTCTTAGCAATTATACTCTTTACCAGTAAAAGCAGCTGCCTATTGCAACACCCAAGTCAAGCAATCTAACAGGATGTGGCTCTTTAAAAAAAAGGAAAGAGGAAGTAGAGTGTCACATGGCATCCTGCTTCCCAGAGATAATAGGATCCACAGTACATAAAAAGTAAGAGGAAGTGTTGGCTTTCAGAGTCTCTCAGCTGTAATCCTACACAATTTCTTCACTTCCCATACATTTACCGAGCAATTGGGAAACCGTCCCAAGAAAGTTTATCCAAATATAAGCAACGTCTCAAAGGAAGCCCAAAAAGCACAACAGCTCAAGGAAATGCATCAACAGTTACTACATAATCAAATCTGTACATCCAAAAATGTTAAACTGTATAGAAAGTAACATGTTTAGATATTAATGATTTGAAAATAAGGCTTTTGAGCACAACTTCCTGAATATGTATTGTTTAAAGCATTAATGAAAATAATGGGACTAGGTCTATTTATCAATATGGCTACCATCAGTAAAAATAACAGCAGCCAGAAAGCCATAAGATTCACAAATTCAACTTCACTTTTACAAGTTCTGTATTTGAACAACTTATTTGGTAGTCCACATGGGGTCTTTCTATTTTTTCATTTCTTCCTTAGTGTTACCGGTCCATTAACCAAAAGGAACACAGTTTACATGTAGGATACCAAATCAATGTTGATTAACTGGAAGCAGCCAAATAACTAATTTGAAAAAAAATAGGAAGTGCAATATGCCCAACTTGTACAGTATTTTGCATACATTTACATAAAAGACTAAAAGTTTATTTCTTTAGTAGAACCTAAATTAGTATTAGTTTTGAGGTGACAGGTGCACTTCAATCGGCTGTATGTATTTAAACACTGTACCCTATACCAGTGATGGCCAACCTTTTGAGCTAGGTGTGTCAAAATTTGTAAAAAACGAGCATAAATCAGGTAGTGTGCCACTTCGAAAAAAAATCTATAGTTTTTTGAAGGCCGGGCAACTCTTCTACTGAGAGTACGGCACGAAAGGCACCATGATGCGTGTCAGCACAGTGTGGGAGGACATATACAAGGGCAGAGAGCTGGATCTATATGGGGCAGAGAGCAGCACATTTCAGGGGTGAACTGTGCTGTATTTGGGGAGTACGTTGTGAGTGTAGGATATAATCAGTGGTACAGTATGTGTATTCTAGACTAACTGATGTGCACTTGCATCACTTGTTATGGCTAGCAGTAACAAATATGGAACCGGACATTGACCATCTCAGCCAAAAGCAGGCCCATATTTCCCATTCAAATACTATTCAGTTTGTTGATTTAAATTTACTTGTTCTATATTTTAGAAATTGTATTTGTTCCCATTTTGTTTTTTACTTTAAAATAAGATATGTGCAGTGTGCATAGGGATTTTCATAGTTTTTTTTTTCATATAGTTTGGCCCTCCAACGTTCTGAGTGACAGTGAACTAGCCCCCTGTGTAAAACGTTTGGGGACCCCTGCACTAGTACCTCTGAGCACTTGTTTTTACTGGCAAATGTACACTAGAGTATTTTCAGGACACGCTTTAAAAAAAAAAAATGAATAGGCACTTTCAAGAAGTTTTCTTCCCTTTGTGACTGCTACTTCTACTATCCAGTCACACTGCTCACGTTCGCGTCCCTATGCAGATCTAAAAGCATCATAAAGTGTTCCAGCACATGTTCACGCAAGTGAGAGATACCGGTAAATTGAATGGTTTGTGGACTTGCTTTTTATTTTTTATATATAAATGTAGTGCTCAGAAGCACTAGTGTGTCACCAACCTAACTCTAATGTGAAAAAAAGGTTTAAGTCATGTGCTCTTTTGTTTATAAAACGAGGATAATTACACTTCCAACCAAAAGGAATAACTCACCTGTGCACGATAAAGACGTATGTAAGGAATAGAGTTGTGAATACCTCCACTTGGGGCTTGTGCCACTCAAACCATCAATACAAATAAAGGTCATTGTAGGCAATGGTGATCACAACAAAATTCACGGCGACTTGGTTCAAGCATTATACAACAATAAAATTGGTCAGAGGAGTTTTGTGGAAGTTTATCACTTTACAGAAGTCTACATTTTGTCATGCTCATGGCTTGAGTGCGTTTTGAAGCAGTGTTAAAACACATCAAGTGATACTGACCCATAGTCTACACAGTGCTGAATACAGAGGCTTACAAGGAGAAAAAAAAAAATTATCAGGCCAAATGTTGCTTGGCAATATTTACGGGGGCAAATCGGTAACTGCGAACTTCAAAGCAGTAAAAACAAGACAGATCTTCCCTTGAAAAGACCAGTAACACCATAAAAAGTTAGTTGGGTTTTTAATGTTAGTTAAAGTTGTAAAAGTGCCATCTAAAACTGAATTCCTGGTTATTTTGGTTTGGGATGTCTCTCTCTCTATGCTGGTTGCATTCAAATTGGGTCCTTTAATTCTGAGCAACAATGAAAGTAGTGTCGACATCTATTTGTCAGATCAATTCTACATTATCAAATTAGTAGAGCCTACAGCAGAGAGTGCAGTGGATCAGTGGTTAGCACTACTGTATGTCCTCCCCATACATGTGCAAGATTCCTCTCGGCAATTCAGTTTCCTCCCAGTCTAACACATTCTATTGAAGTCTGAGTATGATTGTGAGTATGTGTATGTGTCTGAAAAAAAAAAAAAACCTCCACAGGGGCAGTCTAAATGAATTGCGGAAGATATTGGCGCTTTATAAATACGCTAGATTCATTTTAGATTTTCTAAAATTAAATTTCCCATCACAAGTCCCTACCATATCAAAACAATTTTGGACAAAAGCATCCAGTAGGTCTTATTTTAAGCTCACGGAAACTATTAGCTATAAGTTTAAAAGAAAGACTAGCTGCACATGTGACTTTAGCACAGTCCACGGTATACATTCTAGCTGGGCCTAGCCATTCACAACTTATGTTACCCTTTAGCTGCGGCTTTTATTTCTGGCACTCTAGCAGTGAAGTCAATATAAATACTGTAAAATCCCAAGATTTCACATGAAAAAAGGGTTTCATTTTTAAAGGATTTTAGAGCTGTGGGTCACAAGCCCTTGAACATTTTAGATTTAACTACACACAAAAGCAACTTTCAAATATTTACCTGCGACAATGATAAGGTTTCCAGCTGTCGGTAGCATTTTAAAAACAAATCTCACATGATGAATTAGCAATTTTGATAACTGTGTTATACATGCCCTCTCTTGCCTTGCCCGAGTATGCATACTTCCAAAGTTACTGAACGCCAAAGTAAGCATTTGACTTTTAATGCAACTTATCAGCTCAAGGCACAGCTTCAGCTGAATCTGTGAATTTTTTTTTTAATCTTACCTTAGCATAACAATAGAAGCTCCCACATAACAACCGATAAATGGGCCATTTTGCACAAAACGTGTTATGTGAATAAACCTCATGGTTAAGATACTATTATTTATCCACCAAAATCAGGTGAGGGGGCAGTTTGTAGGCTTTTAACCTCTAACAGTAAACGCCTTGCGTGCCATACCCCTTCAAGAAAGCCCACACTCGTGTGTGGCAAAGAAAAAAAAGAAAAACGGTGCCAAGGAACATCCTTCCCAAGAACCCTATTCATACATAAAAAATGGTTTACTAAATAATTCAAATCAAATTCTGATTATGTCTATTGGAATAAGAACTGCCAAGTAGAATAACCTATAATATTATATTAATAACAGAGAACTGCCATTGCCAAAAAACTTATTACATTTAAAACTAGTCTCTGTGGACACCGGAGTCTTAAGGTGACCAATACAAAATTTTGAACCAATCTCCAGCCAATGGAAACATAGTACTAATGGGTATTACATTCAGATTTTTGTCATTAAATTCCTAAGTATGCTCATTAAAAGACCTATGGGACAGGTTAGGAACTGCTAGTATTTTAACCGTAACATCAGTAGCGGCTGATGCAAAATGAGTCAGAAATTGAGGTAAAGATAAAACAAAGATAATTAGCTGTTAAGGATGTCCTGGATTATGAATAACAGGGTCCTAATTTAGTACTTGCATAATGAGCATGAAACCATAAGAAAAAGAAAAGGTTACATAGCTTTCATACAATTGACATCACCCAGGGCTTGTCTACACTGGCAAAACAGACAATTAGATATATACTATACACACCAACCCTTTCATCGCTTTAAAATAAAACCAGACATCAATGATCATTGCCACTCTCTCACAGGTGCAGTTTACACTGCACTACTCCCAATACTCAACTGATGCAAACAGTTGCAGAAACTGTCCAACAGTGCAAACCACTCATTTAAAAATGGATTTTTAGCTAGAAAGAGCTGCAGCCATTTCCCAATATGAAGTGGTGCCAATCACATGGGTTGCTCATTTAAACAAACCCTATAGGTGTCAATCGCTTTACTAGGGAACAAAATCGGGCGCCTCTTTTCCAACTGATCTGACAGACATTTCCTGCTTAAATCATTTAATCAAATTTTATTTTTACATCCATTATACAAATTGGCCAACCTACCAATGCACAAAATAAATCAACAGGCTGTTATATTTTTACATCTGATTTACTATTAATCAACCAATTAACAAAGCAATCTAGTGCTGTGCTGCTTGCATTATGAGTTGCAAGAATTAAATAGTAAACTAATAATAATTAACCCTATAATATCAGGCATTTATTACAGGGCTTTAAACATTTAGAAGAACATCAAATAAACACTTCATGAAAAATATACTTATTAAAGTTTAACATGTGCACACTTCTTGAAGACTGAATATCCTTATAAACTGAAAGCAGTGTTTTATAGGAAATGACATCAGGTATGTACTGAACCGTAAATAAAAGGTTTATTAATTGATACAGAAATCTGTGCATTAGCCTCACTAATATATGTAACAGTATATAACCCATGATAACTTAGTGTAGGTAGATCTGCAGTGTAATGTATTCTCAAAAAACATCTAAAAAATGCTTAGGGAGTTTGGATCAGTTCTGTTGATGTTACCAAGAGGCCATTATACATATTTACTATTGCACCTAAATCCCCTACAAAAACAGATCTAAACACAAAGCAAACTAAACAAATTACATCCTCAGAAGACAGGAATCTGCAGTTGTGCAAACACCTCAGCAACATCTATTTATGGCCAAAATGCATGTAGTGATCAAAACCAACCTCCAGACTACCAGGCAGTTTCACAAAGACCACAAACAAGGTGTCAAATTAATTGCCCAAGATCTATGCCTGCAATGTAATGGCTCAGTAGTTAGCACTGCTGCCTTGCAGTGCTGGGTACAATCCCAACATGGACTTCATCTGCATGGAGTTTGTATTTTCTCGCTGTACTTGAGTGGGTTGGTTCCGATGTGACTAAATAGAGAAATTAGATTGTAAGATCCTTGGGGCAGGGACTAAAATGAACGATGAATCTCTGTAAAGTGCTGTGTAATAATATATCAGTGCTATATAAATTAATAAATACAAATACAATGTAGCTATTACTTCAGAATTCCAATACATGTTATTGGCCATCGAGTAGAATGAAATCTTTTGAGAATACTCAGGTCAGGCATGACAAAGGTAAATGATTAGCAATATCTATATAGGAAAATAAAAATAGTCTAAAAAGTCTATCAACTCTAATTACAATTTATTAGGGTGTCTGGACTCAAATCATGAATCACCAACATCTCTAATAAGGCTGAGTTCACACGAGCGTATGATGCGCAGCACATCATACG
>WMED01015333.1:1172-13689 GCA_019650415.1 Pipa parva | reverse complement strand
TTTCTCTGTCCTTGTCCTCAGGTCACACAGTTACAAGCGCACAAAACTGACCTTAAACTGGCTCATGAGGAATGCCAGACCCTGAAGAGCAGTGAGGCACAACTAAGGAACGAGTTGTCCGAATGCCAGGATAAGGTATATTGAACAGTATGTAGGCCATATAGGAATGGAATTCAAAATGTTTCCTTTGTCAAGAAGTGTATGTGTAATTCCATTTAAAACTAGCAATGTCACATGTGATACCATAAGAGTGCCTGACTGCCTTCATTCGCCAAAAAAAGGATATAAAAATACATTACATGCAATTCGTAAAATACTGTATTGAAGGATTATCTGAACGATTGCATTGAACAACTGCATTTCATATACCACATCATAGAAATGTGTATGTACAGTATGTGTACATCTATCTATCCATCCACTCCATTGTTAAAGTGAATTTAAAATTCCAACATTTTGCATCTAACTGTTCTTTGCTTTTCACTGTTTAGTTGCTGGAAGCCACTAGCAAACTCACGATAGAACAGTCACAACACATGCGGGAAGTTCAGCAGCTAAAAGAGAAAGCCAACAGCCTAGTATCCAAGGAGTATCTATCCCAGCTGCAGAACAAACTCTTAGAGGAACAGCAGAATGTTCAACAGCTGAAGGAGAAGCTGCTATTTCATTCAGATCACACAAACCGGCTACTGGCTGTGCAGCAGGTACTAGGAAATGACTGATAAAACATTCTTCCCTGACATATACAGACGTATGTAGATTTCCTCGATCTTGAGAAAGACACTGAAGTTGTACTGAAACCCTGGTTCTGGTAACTGTGGTTTTTATTAACCCTGAATTCACTTTAAGATGTATATATTGCACTTTTCACTATTTGTATATGAAATTTGAATTAATACCGTACAATTGTGACTCAAAAATAATAGCATTATAAAGCAAGTTAGATGCCTTTAGAAAATAATACGTTTCACACGTTGCTATTCAAGGAAGAGCATGAGAAGACTTTGAGAAGAATGGAGGAGAGGTTGGAGGAGGTTGAAATGGACTTAAAGAATGTGCGGGTCATGCTTCAAGAGAAAGTCAGTCAGCTGAAAGAACAGGTGAGTTGCACAGTGGGAGTTTCTCATTGGTAATTATTGTTTTAGTGAGTTGATGCGCAGTGATGTATAAATGCATATACAAATTGCAGTTTTTACTAAAGCAGCTGGGGCTTTCTGATAAATGCTGGGTACATGGAAATAAATACCACCTGCCACCTTCCAGGTGTCTCTTTTTCTCCTGTTTCCTAATAAATCCCCATAACCAGAACCCTGTATGCAGATTTGTTTGGGAAAAATTTTGTAAGTTGTATCACTAATTACTAATGAAAATTTAACAGACTGTCGTGCTTTATGAATTGAACTCAATGTACAGAAAACCACATCAGAGCAATTGTTTTTAAAGGCTACTATGACCTCACAGACAGAATAGATATTATGTAAGATTTTAGAAGTATGAAGATTCGTACAGTAAAAATGCATAGGCTATATTTCTAGATTTTAGGATTCCTTTGTTTTGACCACATATTAGTGAAAGGTCTGGAGACCTGTAGTAGTTCTGTATTAACGGATGTGAAATGAGTGACTCTTACCTGAATTTTTTCATAGCTTGAGAAGAATGCAAAGTCTGGTTTACTGCTGAAAGATCTCTATGTAGAAAATTCACAACTGATGAAAGCTCTTCAGGTAACCGAACAAAGGCAAAAGAGTGCAGAGAAGAAAAACTACCTCCTGGAGGAGAAAATTGCAGCATTAAATAAAGTAATTGGAAGAATTGCACCTGCCTCCCTTGCAGTCTAACAAGCTTTATTGGTTAGTGCGGATATTTTCCACAGTATGCTGTTAAGTTTATGCACTAATGTTGGACTAATAGGATCAGCAAACAGAATCTGTGAAGGACACACAAACTCTGTAAGTGTAGTGAGGGGGCATCCAGCTTGATTCAGCTGAAAAATGAATCCCCTCAATTCAACATAGTATCCAGCTACTACACAATCAGATATTCATCAGACTATTCTACGATGAACTCTACCAAAGAGACCCTTTCCTGAAACAAAATGGACTCTGGGTGTAATACAGTGATGGCCAACCTTTTTGAGCTCAGTGTGTCAAAATTCATCAAAAACTAAGCACAACTTGGATGGTGTGTCACTTCGCCATCAGCATCTGAAGGCAAGGCAACTCTCCTACTGAGAGCGCAACACGAATGGCACCATGATGTGTTTCAGCAGAAACATCTGAGTGTCACAGGTTAGCCATCACTGGTATAATAACAAGCGATGGACCATAAGGCAAATTACTTGAAATATCAGTAGCTGCTGGGCAGCCACATACAGTCCTGTTGGTAACACTACCTGAACATAACTTTTTCAGAAATCAGAATGACTTGTACCTTTTATTGGGAGATATTCACACATTGCTGTGACATTTAAATCTTTTATATGTAAAATTACAATTTGAAAGAAAGCTTTAAAATATCCTGCAAATCTTATTTTTGAAAAATGCAAGAAAAAAAATGATTTGTTCTTTTGAGACATTCCATACAATGTACAGAATTTTTTTATGACGATAAAGTACCATAGGCTAGCAGAAAGTTCTCATGAGTTTCTCCTCCAAGAAATGCCACAATGCTGTATTCTGCAAAATTTGCACTTCTGTGTTATCCAGTTATGTCTGCCACTATAACTGTAGGGTAGCAGAGGAATTGTGCTCGCATCAGTAGTGTGTTGACCTGACTAATAATGATTCTGGATTTTGTAAGAGACTGAGGAGCCTCAGGTTGCACTTTGCTACTTACATTTTTTATCAAGGTAAAATAATCTAAATTTTTTTTTGTCAATTGTTGTAAAATTTATTTAGGATAGATGTATGTACAGCTTCGGTAGTTATACATGAATGGTCATATTGCAAGTTTTGCGATATTTGGGGATACCTTTTTTTATTGGACTGAGTTTATATAGACAAGCTTTCAAGAGGTTTGTCCTCCCTTTATCAAGTCTCAAGCAATACTTTTTTTTTTTTTTTTTTGTATCTGTGGACAAACATCCACACTATCCTACCTTTTATATTTATTTAAAAAATACCAAAGAACCACATTCATTGAATGTACTGAGTGAGTAAATGTTGTGCTTTTGTTATATATAAACAGTGCCTGTGAATACAACACTTTTCTTTATAAGGCCTTTCTTTTCTTTATTGACCTATTCATGAACTATTAGATTTACTAAACCAAATAACTGTTCACAGTACAGAATTTTCATTAGCAAAGGTTGTAAAATTTGCCCCAGAACTCCAAACTGTTTCTTGAGCAGAAGAAATTGGCATGATTCCTTTCCTGAACAATTATGGTTACCAAACAACAAAATTCACAGGGAACTTTAACAGCATGTGAAACTGCATCCATATACCGAGAAGGAATTTTTTTACCCTTAATTTATTTCATAGCATTCAGTTTATCAGTAGTCACTGAAGGCTGTGGCATTTTGATAGCTGAGAACTGCTGGCCTAACGCATTGTGTGGCTTAGTCAGTGAAATAGAATGCCCTGCCATCAACCTCATAATTCGCCACTCTGAAGTAAATTCAGAGTAGTACAACTCCTCCTATTCACTCTATTAACAGCCTCCATCACTTAGTCAATAGTTGAATTACCTGTGCATGTGCACACAAAGTGATGTGAAGAGCTTCATAAGATAGCAACTATCGTAGTTGCATATACGCCACATTGTAGAGTGTGCTCAATAAACAAACACGGGGAGTGGTGAATAGATGCAAATTCAAAGCTTTACATGACAATTCTGCCTTTAGTCGGAGTCCCAGTCTTGCATTACTAAAGTAACCTGGTTTTCAGGCAATGCAATTTACATGGTTAGTGAAAAATTATGCACAGTGTGGGAGGATGCACAGTAGAGAATGGGGGGGTGGGAGAATTCAAGTCAGGGGCTAGTATCATTTAATGCCTAGTGAATACACTTCAGTTTGACATGAAATGTGCCCTTCCCATTTCTAAAGGTATTGGCATTCCTTTCATATAAATACAAAGGTTGTCTGGGTGGGCTTATCCAAACCTTGGTCTAGTTCAAAATCATGTGAGTGAATAGTCTACATAAAGAGGAAAGCAAATTTTGATTTATTTTCTCAGTAGTCAATACATGGGCATAAGCTTCCACATAAGTTATGCCCCAGGTTGAGTTATAAAAAAAAAAACAAAAAAAAAACAAAACACCATACTATAGACAGCATTTGCAATTTTTCACTTTTATTCTTGCCTACTGATTTATAATTACATTGAACCCCAGGCAATAGTTCAAGGAAGTCAACGCAGTTAAGAGGCAGTAAGCAATACAGAATCTGCTTTTTACAGGTTGCTTGCCCACCCTGGAAACAGTGTTACCTTCCCACTGCTGCAGGCTATAGTGGCAGAAAAAAAAGAGGACAGAAGCTGGCTGGTGCTACCTTCTGTTAGTCCTCTGCATTGTAACTCTGTACATTTAGTGGTATAAACCTGCTCACATTTTTCAACTACAGTCTGAAAAACACATTATATATATATATATATATATAAACAAACCAACAAGATATTTTGGAAAATGCATTTATTCCAAAAATATTTACAAGTATTTGGACTAAGCAGATATATTCAGCAAACCTTGAACTATGGAAACTGTAATACAAACAAACAACTAAGTGCAGAAGGACAAAAAGAAAGATTCAAGATAGAACGTGTTCCAGTACACCTTGTCGAATTAACTGTTCACACTTCCATCGTGGCAAAAAATGCTAGAAAGATAATTAAAAAAAATTGTAAATGTCACATGACCAAGAGACTTTGAAAACAGTCTTTATAAATGTGGGAAGCATTAAACTAAAATGCTAAACATGCTGCACTGGGCATCACTGTTCTGCACAAGCCAAAAATAAAGGCTGCGTATGTATGGGCATTTGGTAGTCTGCCCAGTGTGCACATACTGAACAGAAAAACAAAACCCCTCAACCCTCTTCTAGCACTAAATGCTGTAGGAGTTCCACCTTGTGCAAGAGTTCCAATTGATTCTCACCTGAATCCTACTCACTAGAGTTACAAGTTTCTAAAAATCAGAAAATTTGTATTGTGTACTCTTCTTTGCAATTACCCTAGGAATCCTGCCAATATACAGACTAGTAACGCATGTAGGCTTCAGATTTTTAGCTAAAAGAAAAGGCATACAAGCAAGTGTAAGGAGTCTAAACAGAGGCTTAACTATTATAGTCTTAATAGAGTATAGTTTGTTCTACAAAAAAAGTAGCTAGAAATGTAAACCAAAAAAAAAACAAAAAAAAACAAAAAAAACACATGGTACCTGACTGTTCTTTTTCAACAGAATTGTTGTGCCATCTTCAATTTCAAATTCACCATAGTCTCTTAGACAACGGACCTGTAAATAGGAGAAAAAGTCATTTGTTTTGGTTCCTTTTATCCATAATTACAATAGACCTGAGCACATGGAAAAATCTTAAAAATGTCCAGGTACCTTAGACCCATGTGGATCCCCTGAATGGTGGCACTGTGTGATAAACTTGTACATGATGTTGGCAAATGTAAAACCATTCACAGACACTGCATGTTTTGGGAAACAAGGTTGGATTACACTAATGCATTGCCTGAAATGTCATGAGAAAATGTAAGTAGACCACATCTATTACAACAGACCACTCTTTTATACATGTTTTTGACTTTATTTTATCATCTTTAAAAAGTTAAAACTATTTTTATAGTAAAAATTTTTTTTTAGAATAAAATACAAATATAAAGAAATTATACAGATTTTGGAATCTGGATTCAGTGTTTAGTATGTATAAGTGTTTTTTGTGCAATTTCATTTTCAGGTGTTACTGTCCATTTAATATCAACTGAGTGGCCCCTGTTACAAAATACCTGATCTAATGACGGATTCTACTTTGATATCATGTCAACTTTACGCTAATCATTTCAAAGCTAGGTCTTTCAGGGAATGTGTGTTTTTTTTTGGCTTGATTTATTAAATTATTTCAGGTGCTTTTTTGTTAACTTATATATCTGAAATATTTGCCTCAGCCAAAGCATTCTCCAAGATGTTCCATAAAGAATAATTGAGTCGGACAAGCAGAATGGCAGTTAAAACTCATTATTTTAAGAACTGCTTACTCCTAGGTTGCTTTCCATAAAAATTAAGCAACAGGGAGTGATAGCAAGCATACCAATAATAACAAATAATCACTATTATAATAAAACAGGAGCAATACATATCTAGAAAGCAGAAGTGTGAAACCTATAAATATGAAAACAATAATGGTTAGAGTGAATCTAATCTTTAAGGATCACGGTATTCTTTGATGAATAAGCTGTGACAGCATCAGCTGTGGAAACAGGAAGAGTATGTACCATAGTTAAAGGAAACGAGAACTAAAATGCATTAAATGTTGAATAGAAAATGTTACTTGTAATGACTAATGCCTAAAGTAAAAATGAAGCTATGACCCTAGATTTTTATTTAGTCAATACATTTTCACTCACCTCTATGTATAAGCTTTTGGGGGGCTTCATGTCTTGAGTAATGTCCAAGCCTTCTTCACCTCCTAATGATCTCATATATGTGGCTAAAGACTTTTTGTACTGATTGAACCAATCCATCTGTAACATGGAATATGTAATGCAGGAAGATTTAAGAAGGGAATTCAATGATGGGGACTATAGGACTAACTGGTGAAAAAAAGAGACTCTCATAAGTGCACACACAAACGTTTTATTTAATATGCTCAAAAAAAGTGCCAAACAGTACCAATAAAAAGTTAAAAACATCTAAAACAAAAGGAATGCTGGCAAGGCCTTAGAGAGAATATGCATGTGTAAATATTTAAATACAAGCAAAATATGAGCACAATATGATAGTCAAGAAAAGTAATAACTGAACCCCTGTACAAATTCCGTCAGAGTATTTACTTTTCTTGACTATCATATTGTGCTCATATTTTGCTTGTATTTAAATATTTACACATGCATATTCTCTCTAAGGCCTTGCCAGCATTCCTTTTGTTTTAGATGTTTTTAACTTTTTATTGGTACTGTTTGGCACTTTTTTTGAGCATATTAATAAACCGTTTGTGTGTGCACTTAAATGAGTCTTTTTTTCACCCATTATCATTTTCTCTAGTTGCACCACTTTATATTTAAGTGATATGGTTGTGCTCGTTACCTTTGTTCTTTGACTATAGGACTAACTGTAATATTTTTAAAGGTTACAGAATGAGGTTTCTGCTGTTGGAAATTATTGTAGCAGTTCAAATGTGCACCAACCCTACAACAATGAAGGCAGATGTCTCTAGATTTGTCCGTACCAGCTAGATATGTTAATGTAAGGATAGTGGCCATGCATAAGCAAAGAGCGCACTTCCTCAGAGACTGCAGTAAGTGTTCTCATCTACAAAAGACAAGGTACTTGCTTATTTTCCCTGCAGTAAGAAAAATTGAGCAGGGCCTCTTCACAGGTAGATCAGTTTTGTGCTACTGTAAAAGTAAATCCTAGTTATTAAATAATATACTTTTTAAATATATAAAATACAAAGCCTCTTGTAATAATATTGTTTATATGTGCTGTGTTTCAGCATCAAGCACATTTATCCGAGTATCAGGAGTTGAAGACATTAGTAATATTGTGTCACATTGGCTCCAACATTCCTGAAAAATCAACTGATCTAGAGAAAAGGAAAAACCCCTTAAATATCTGTCTTCAACCCCCTTCTTGAAACAAGTAAGGAGGCTCCAAACGCTACAGTGTGGCTGGCAAAGTTATTTGGAGAGTGCACCATTTTACTGTTCTTACTGTAAAAAAAAGAACCCTTTCCACAGAAACTCCCCTTAGTGCAAGGGGTGCCTACATGTACTTGGGGTGGCATGATTTTATAAGGAAAAGGCCCCCAAAATGTTTTTATGATCCCCCCCACTCGCTTATACTTATATGTTATTAAACCCCAATATAGGCACTTCTCCTCCAATGTAAATAAATCTAGCAAGAAGTCTCTTAATTATTTACTATTAATATTATTTTAACATACACATTTGCCGACACTTTTTGTTATCTAACAAGTGGATACAAGAAAGCAAGTAAAACCTAATAATAGTTTCTTGCCTGATACTAACAATACACCTGGAATTTTGTAGCAACAAATACATGACAATTACCAATGAAAGCAGTGGCCCATTAAAGTAAATGCCATGCGTTTTTGTCATGGTATAGTTGCGTTTTAACTGGAATGGAAGTATGTAACCAAATGCCAGTTAAAGCTTTAGCCTAAGAGGACAAGTCTATTTAGATAATTTGGGAAAGGTTCTACCATCCAGATATGACAAATACACAAAGTAATCAGTTTTGCCTGTAGCACAAAGTAGCTTATCATGCATTTTCATTGGTACAGTCACTTTATTTTTGACACACTGAGCCCTAAAAACAAAATATAAAATGAATAAAAACCTCTTCAGAAGACATATGGAACCTTAAAGCACTAGGAAGTACACTGCCATATTCCCAACGGAGAGCTCGTATACGGAGTAAACGGTCATATCTATGAAAGAGAAAAATAAAACTGAAAAAAAAAAAAAATCTTATTCAGAGCTACATGAATCTTAAACAGATCATGACATATTACTGTACTTTGTTAAAGCACGGGTATGAGCCATCAATGAAAACAAACCTGTATTTAAAAAAAGCCCAAAAAGGAACCTGATCATTAAGGGGAATATTTAAAAATGTTCACTGTTTTACTAACTTAAAAGAAAATCTGCTTTCACCTTTGACAATTTTGTCAACATTTATTTTTTGCTGGCAGAATCTTAAAGAGACAGGGCAGTCTGCAAGAGGTATTTGCATATCTAATGGTCACTTAAATTATTTCTGTAATATAAATTTTCTATAATTAGTGGTTTTTAATTTAAAGCCATTTTCTTACAGAATCCCCTACTCGCTCTCATAATTACTCTTTGGCTGTTCAGTGTAAAATCTCACTCCGCTGATGTGACCCTTAAGATTGAAAATTCTGACGGAAAAGAAAGAAAAAAGTCTGAAAGAAGCAGTATAGGAGATGACTGTGAGGTAACACCTGCAGGAGTTTGAATGGTCATTCAGAATTTTCAATCATTTCACTCAAACCCTTGACTTTAGATTTCAAACTGAACAGGAAATAGGTGACAGAGAGAAGAAGCTTTAGTAATAAACTGGATATAAGTTGAAAAGTATTGCAATTAGAAAACTTTTTTTCCAGGACATACTTTCACCTAGCAATGACAAATGGACAGGCCGAATAACTGTTAGAGCCTAAACTGTTCCTATAACCTAATGGGGTAAAAAGAAATGCAGTATTTAAATAAAACAGCTGGACTTTAATACTTTATTTGCATCCCTGAAAAAATATAAATGGCATAACATGAACAAAAGTGCATAGATCTGCTTTGGAACAATTTGCCACTCCATAATAAGAAACAACAGTTTCTTTCACAAGCTAAAATGTACAAGTTGAACTGAAAAAGAAAAACAACCCAACCCCCTCTGAAATTCTTCCTGCCTCACGAGATAATTTTGGCCCCTACACATTAAATCATCATCTGCTGGCAATGCAACAGGCCACAAAAGAGAGACTTTAATAAATAAAATTCTTACTTTAATCAAAAGTCAAACAATGAATGGATAAACTGTAGTTTACAAATTTCTTTATCAAAAACTTACAGATATGCAACAATGCAGCGACGATTCCTCAGCAGACAGCAGTGGCGGAACTTTATTGTCGGTATTAGATCACTGCAGCCTTCAGATTTTGCTTCATTGCTAATTGTCAAAAGAGAAAAATCCATAAAATTTCAGTTTGCTATAATTATGCATATAGATTTTAAAGCATTAACGTATATGTATTATTTATTACACTAGGCATTTTTACCACTTGAGGTAAATTGGATAAAACAGTTTACCCTCAAAACCACGGCCTATTTATTTCAGTGGGCAAGCATGACAAAATGCCCAATGACTCTTAGATATGCAGTTGACTGCATCAAAATACATAAAGTTTTAACTTGGTAAACCACGTATGAAAAACTAAAGACTTATTTTGCCTTCACCCATTGGTATGAATAGGTCACCATCTCTTTTACCCTTCCAGCAGGTCATCATTGTTGTCACAGGGGCTCACCTAAAAAACTTCCTATATAACTACAGTAGTACATTATTGGAACCACAGTAACACCACTGTTATAGAAGTTTGATAAGAAAAACAGTATTTTTAATATTATACAGTGATTTTATAAAGAAAGGTAGTAAAGCTATACTTAGATTTAAGAGACATGAAAGTGTTAATAAAACCTGCGGTTTTCAAACTAGTTTTTCATTTACTGATAAAAATTGTAATTATCTAAATTATAAAGTGGGCTACTAGCCAACATTCACAGACAAGGATTATGATGCAGTACAATACTTTAAAAGAACAGTCCAGTCCGATTAATAAAAAGTAACGTGTGTTGTAAATACACAATACATTTTTTTTTCTAATATATTTAGTCTGTTTTATGTGAGGAAAGGAATTAATTGTTCTATCTGTGTAGCAGTACACAGCTCCTTGTGTTTACTTCCTGGTTGGATTCTTTTGCCACTGACACAATGGTGTCTCAGGAAGGTCAAAATAGTTAATGAATTACCATAGGCAGTTACATTAGTTACTGGGCATGAGAGCGAGACCAAATCAATATAAAAAGAAAGTGAATGTTTCAGCCCTTTCTTTAACAATTGCTTCTGCTGGGTTAATTACACCTTTCAGAGTATAAAAAAAGGGGGATGACAGCTTAAAGGTTCTGATTGGATATTTAGCATTATTCAGCCTGTCAGTCAATTCCTTAACTCAACATCCCAAACTGAACAGGAAGTGACAGAGAAGGAAGCAGCTTCAGTAACAAACTGGTGCTAAATTGTGAAGGGTGCAAATAAATAATTTATAGGACAGAAAACATTTATTAACTTTTATTTAACAGTGCTAAACAGACAGCAAATAACTGTTGGTGCCTAAACTGTTCCTTTAAGGTTTGATTTTTTTTTTTTTTAAAGAAACAATGATGAAATATCTCACTTACCATTTAAATAGTGTAGGATGCTGAATTTTAAACATTTACATACATTTCAGCATATATTCAGTAGCTAAAAACTACTTACACATCAGCTTGGTTCTGCTCATACAAACACTTCATCTCTTCCAGGACTTGTCTGATTCCGTCCTCCTACAAAATCTTGCAAATTAATATGACCAAAAATACAAAAACAATTTTGTATACATTTATATGGTGTAAACATAACAATATTTAAGAGCAATTTGCACCGGAAGGGCTGGATCCTTAGATTTAAATAATAAAAAAAACTACTAACTGCAATCAATCACTTAATTCAGTGACAAACTGCATTTTGATGACTGACTTCTTTTGTATTGCCAGTGTTGCAGACATTTTTCTGCAAAAACAAAAAATCTCACAAGTGTATTTTTGAGTGTCCTGTTGCATTCAGTTGTGGAAAACAACATGTCACTGGGAATACTACATTTGAATATTATTGGCTCACAGAATATTTGGCCAATTCATTCATTTTGCTCTCCTAATAACTTGTTTTTCACCAGTGCTTTTATGGAAGAGGCCTAAACATTGCTCAGTGTAGTTCTAGGGTGCTTTGCATTCCTTTCTGGAAAATGTCACAATGTTATCCGAGTGGCTTACTCTAAAAGCCAAAGAGGATATGCAATTATCCGAAGCACTCCTTTACATGCTCTTTAGTGATCTGTTAACAGGATGCATTTAAAAAACTGATCATATCGCATACGTATTTAGCGTTGTGATAGAGCAGAGGTCCCCAACCTTTTTTGCACCAGGGACCGGCTTTAAGCAAGGCCAGTTTTCCATGGCCCGGTGGGGTGGGGAAGGGGCGGAACTTTGGTCATATGGGGTCAGGGTTACGGAGGGGTGGAGCTTAGCAGCGCTACACACTTAACACCGGAGCCACGTCAATGAGGCCAGTCTGCTGCCCCGCATAACATGTTCTGCCGGGGCGAGTCAGTGAGGAGAGCCTGCCGCCCTGTGTAACAGGTTACTGCTGTGCTGGCTGCGTCTCAAAGATCCGCCTGATGCTCCGCCCCATCCTGCATAATGTTATCTGCCGTGGTATCTGCGAGCTGTCACGGCTACGGCAGAGAACATTATCGCGTGCTCTGACCAGACGCAGGGCTGCAGAGCTAGGTGTCAGCGGCGCCACGGACCGGCTGAAAAACCCCAACGGCTCGGTCCTGGTCCACCGACCGGCGGTTGGGGACCTCTGTGATAGAGCTCTTTGCCACAGTTAAATAAATTACTTATTAGACACAGGGTTATTCACTAAAGTCCAAATTGTTGCATATAGGTGTGAACTTGCTAGGTAAAGACAGTGACAATAGACTCCCCCCTGCCTGCCC
>WMED01015332.1:0-13689 GCA_019650415.1 Pipa parva | reverse complement strand
CCCAGGGTTTTCATGCCAGAGTTACCGGCACGTACACTCCATCTGTAATTATTCCATAGAGCTGCTTACAATAGATAGATACATAGATAGATAGATAGATGGATACAGATAGATAGATAGATAGATTAATGGATACAGATAGATAGATAGATAGATAGATAGATTAATGGATACAGATAGATAGATAGATTCTATTTTTATTTATTACATGTATTTTAACCCTTGCTTGGGAAACTGTGAATATGGCGAGAAGCTAAAGATCTTTTGATATTATCTGTGGAGGGTACAGATGTTTTCTAAGGTGTCTTGAGCAATCCTTTCATTGTACATATGTGATGATGTATATACACAGTGCAATGTGCTGATGTTGGACACAATTTATTTAATTGTAATGTTTTATGGATCTTGGATGTCAGATTGAGTTCTCCGAGTTTGTTGTTGTTAAGCAATTCACTGCCCCAATAACCAGTGCTTAAAACATCTGTTAGTTACAAAATTTGATTGCACATTTTTCTTCAAAAATATTCTTAATAATCAGATCCAAGAAAAAAAAAAAGCAAATCACAAACTTATGTCTCAAGAAACCACCATCCCTATATTGTGCCTATGCTTTAGCCTAATTAAACTTGCAGAAAAAAAAGGATGGAAATGGATTGCAAAAGCTGCAGATTAGGAGAACTGGTCAAAATGTGCTAAAGAATAACAATGACCAGGGCAAGATGTTTTTCAGTGTGTTTTGCCTCTTGGGAAATATGTCAATGGGATGGGAAATGTTGATGGGAAAAAATGGATTTTTGATGATATGCAGAGATGTACAGAAAAATGTTTCAGAGACTGAGACCTCAATATAATCTCTAACCCGACTACTGATTTCTAGTTTTCAAGTAGCGGTACTGGTTACCAGAGTCTGGGGGGTTATTCATCAAAGTCCAAACTGTCGCGTAAACGTCTGTATTCACGACTTCTCCAACTCCGCTTATTCAACAATCTCTGAAATGTGATGAATTCACGACTAATTCTGACGATTACTCCAGTCGTGGACTTATGGAGCTCTTTGCATCAATTTGCGTGCGTATGCACAGGTAATTCGGCTATTCAGCATGTGACGGAGTTTGTCAAAGGGGTGGATTCTGCAGGGAGTACTGCTCCGAATTCACCTGTTTGCCTTCACCAGATCAGAGTGGTGAAGTAAGTTAGGGGTTGATGGCAAAACTCCAGTTTTGCGTAAGGCGACTATTCATTCAAAAGTAACAATGGCGACTGCGACTAAATTAGCCTACTACTAAACATGAACTAGGCACAAGGTGACATATAAAAATAAGTATTTTTCACTTATATACAGTTAGTGGGATATGATGAGACTGACGTCTTGGCCCTTCACTGGAGGAATTCTTCTTACTCCGCATGACTGCTCATCCTACTATAGTGTGACTGACTACGTCGCCCTATGCATGCGATGGTGTCTGCTGCTTCATGAATAAGGACAAGTGAATTTGCGACTTACTAATTGTATTGACATGAACAGACGTGGAGGCACTATGCAAGGTGAATTCGGACATTGACGAATAACCTCCAGGATGTTTCACCTTTTTGTTCAAACAGTGGGCTTTTTTCAATAGGATTCACAAAAACCTGTTATTGAAATAAGAATTAGAAGTGACTTAACTCTGACTAAACCATTTAATAAATCGGACAAATGTTTTACTGAAAAGACAAGATAGCATGACAAGTTGGTGAAATATATTAAGGCCCAAAGGTTAACAAGTGTAACCTGATAACAGTCTGTGAGTATGCTGGCAAGTGCACAGGAAACATTCATTCATTTCATCTTGTACTTCTAAAATAGCACAGGTCTTGGAAAGAGGTAAGGTGAAAGACCTAAGGCATCATGTTCAGCAAAGTAAATAAAATTATGGCTTTACATTAGATACCTTTTCAGTTTAAGGGAAATAGACTATTTAATATTCATTTTGAATCAGAAGGGCATTATCACAAAAATCAACAAACTGTATACTTCATGAGAAGGAATTATCAGACCAGTAATGTACTGTATTCATCATGGCATACCAGAAAAGCGATTGGCTGAGATCCTCTGCTACTGGATGGCGAAACATTGTATAGAAGCTGAGGGCATGGGTTACTATGGATATTTTGGCCACAACTAATAAATTACCCACATCAAAATGCACAGGGTCAATTAGTTAGAGAAGCAGCCTATTTTCTACTAATGTTTGATGGCTCTGATTTTTCAATGATATTTGCATGCACAAAAAAACATACTGAAATAGCATGAGTCAGATACTGGGACTGTACAAGTTCATGTGTTTAGATTTAAGCGTCAAAAATGCTAGAGTGTAAGAGGCCTTAGTGAAAGCTTAGCTCTGTCCACTGGACTTGGGAATTACCCACAGTGCAATAAATCCTCCTAAATCTCCAATGCAATGCAATACATTTTCATTCTGTGCTGGTAGATCTAATGTCTAAAGCACTTAGTCAAGACAGGATCCCCAAGGAATCAGTAGTAACCATGGTCTATGCACCCTCTGTAGATACATCTCTGCTCAAAGCTTGTCAGTTAGTATAGCTAAGTCAGGAGAAAATCACCTGATCTTTACCAATAAATATCAGTTCATTGTTCTTTATGGTCTCCAAGCTGTTGATCTGTGATCTCCATCTATGTCCATATGTCATCAGCAGTAGCGTACAAAATGCAGTGAATTATGGTGACAAGTGATCTATTCCCTTAAAGAACTGTCTACACAAGCAGATCTGCAAATATCAGTAAATGTCATCCACTGCAAGTTTCTAGATGATCCAGTTTTCTGGACATCATATTGAACTGACAGATCTGATTATGCGTACCCATTTTTAGAGAATGGAGGTATGCGAAATAATCTCCATTCACTAAAAAACTTTTTTTTTGTTGTATTCTTTCATAGTTATTCAAACTGTAAAAACATCTACACCTGGACTCTATTAGAAAAAGCATTTTAGCATTGTTAAGCTTTTAAAAATATCATTTTAAACTATACATTTAATGTTTTTTATTCTTTTCACTTGTAGCATCTTTTAGGTTATTCTAAAGTGCCTTAATTGCTCTAAGATGTTACTCAGATTCATCTCTTATTTAACATACAATAAGGTCAGCATATTTTCTTCATCACCTCACATTCCAGTAGGTGATTATTAACTTGATACTGCACACAACACTTGCATTTATTCAAAAGACATGTCTATTGAAAAAATGTATGTCAGTTGATTTTTAAAATAACACCAAATTTCACCAAAAATAAATCTCTATTTGACATAAACATCCAGTTTCACAAAAAGAGATACTTATTATTACATCAATTGTTTAATTTTTCAGGACCAAGTACAATACCACTAGATACATCAAACAAAACCACCTCTTGATTTCCAGCTGGCTACCATTATTGCTAAAAAACATGAATACTCCCAGGAGTTCTCTCACTTTGCTGGCTAGAGAGATATCAATACTCTAGGTAGGTGGTTGAGAGATTTCTCTTAAAATGATCATGAAAATTTTATGCATTCCATGTTGTTGCTTCCTAAGGTTTATTTGGCATAAAGCACTAAACTAGTAAAATAAAAGCCAAAGTTAAGCTTAATTTAAACTCTTGATTTCTCTGTTTTGTGATCATCCATACCACAGTGCCAATGAAGATGACATTTTGTTGTTTCCTGCTATAGGATTACATTTTGAGCACTATCATTTGATTCTGAGGGTTTTTATACTCAGAACTGTGAGTTTCAGTTTTATCTAATAACATTTGCTTTTTTTAAATATTTTGTAGCCTCTGTAATTGTGGTATCTACATAATAAGCATATCTAACAGGAATGACTAAACCTTGTTTTGCATTTGAGGAAGTGCAAGTCTTCCCAAAATATTTTGTTATAACCAATTGTGTGTCATGCCCATTTATAGATCCAAAGATATAGGACCATATAATGTACATCACATTGATTCTGTGATGTGTGAGAGAGAGAATTGCTAAATAATAGAATCCATTGAAGTGCTATCAACCATATTACCAGAGGGCTGATCTTGTACTTTAAAAACATGGAAGGCTAAATTCCAGTGTTTGGTGCCTACTTATTTGCTGGTGCACGGAGCAGGGAAGCAGAAAAAAACAAATGTTCTCGAATTCAAACTATTAACCTGAAGAATTCTTAACGTTGCACCTGTAATATTTATGTTGCAATGAAAGAAATACTAAAAAAAAATGCAAATCCAATATGTAAAGATCCTCAATGTTGTGTGTAGATATAATTCCCAGCATGCTACAACAGTAGCTGTCAGTTGCAAATCCATATATCCAGGAGAGATCCTGGATATAAAATAGAATTGTAAATTATGCAGGAGAAATGGGAAATATACAAATGAAAATAAGTGATATCTATAAATATTTAGTGTTCTGACCATTGACTCATTGTCATACAATTTTATGCAGAACGTTTAGTTATGGCAATAAGTGCTAGAATCTGCATAAAAATAACAAATGCACTGTATCTACATGATATATTCACTGACAGGGCCGGTTCTACCTATGGGCGATGTGGGCGATGGCCCAGGGCGCAATCTATCTGAGGGGCGCATTTGCCCATCTCTAAACTTGACCTCCCCCCCCCGCGCCCCCCTGCCCTGCAACACCCCCCTTGCCTTGCGCCCTCCACTCACCTCCAACAACGTTCCAGCGATGCAACTCCTCTGATGAGGTAAGTTGAATGCGATGGCGTTCCTTACTGCTTCGGGTCTTGTCGGTTGTATTCGGCAGCTGCCGGCAAGACCCGAACATCTAAGGAGGGCCATCGCATTAAACTTACCTCGTCAGAGGAGGTGCGTCACTGGAACTCTGTTGGAGGTGAGTGGAGGGTGCTGGACAAGTGGGGGGGGGGTGGCGCGGGGCAGGGGGTGTCACGAGGCGGGGGAACGCGATGGGGGGGTTGGCCCAGGGCGCCAATAGGGCCAGGACCGCCCCTGTTCACTGAACAATGGGGTTGTGTGTATTATCTGTACCAGATATCCCTTATTGTTTCTGTTTTCCCCACTTGTGAAGTACTATATGGAAGTTAAATAAAATATTTGTGGATTTTTCTCTGAACTCCTGTTGTTGTCAAAAGTCATGCATCAGTACTGCCAGATTTCTCCTCATAAATAATCACAAAGTTTTAACTTGGCTTTCTAAAAGCAAGATAGGGCACCACGCCTTTATATCAGTCAATTATGCTGCTCTGTGTTGATTTAGAACTAAACGCCTGACTCCTCGATGTGGGAATTAGCTCAACAGGAGATCACTTGAATCTTCACACAAATAGGAATGTATTTTCCTAGCAATTTCATTATAGGGGTGCAGGAGTTTGGGATTGCAATGGGGCTCAGTAAGACAAAGGGACCAAAAGGTTATAAAATATCGCTTCCATCACTAAAGAAAATAAGCATGCAATATGAGGGAGACAACAGAGAATTCCAAAGGCAGGCAATGAGAAGTGCAAACAGATGGAGGTGGTAGAAACTAGTGGTGACGAAAAATAATTATATTTGGCTGGCAAGAAGGTGGCCTGAGCTCAAAGCATTCACCATGATCGATGAGTTACTAGTTATGCAACTGTGTAAATATAAAGGGGATAGTTATAAAAGTCAAAAATAATTTCAACTTAACCCTGATAAAATTGCATTAAACAGCAGTAATATATCAATATTGCTAATGTCAATATTTAAAAGACCTGTTCTGATTTTTTATTTGCCCACTTGGTTTAGGGGGAAGAAAACCTATTACTCCCTAGGGATATGATCCTGTCACTTATTACTTTTTCCAACAAAAAACAATGGCAATATCAATATTGCTATATGTTACAGAATATAGTGCAAAGTTTGCCAGTTTTAACAGATTGATATTTATCGATTTCAATCTATTTCGATATTGGACTTTTTAATATATCCCTTTATAAATTGGTCGAATTGAAAAGTGCAGCAAATGGGAAAAACCAGCGAAAAGTCGGCAGAATGCAACAAAACAATCTAAATGTAATCAACTGTTGTACTGACCTGTATAATGCTCTCCTGAGAAGTCTCTACATGGGAAAGGCAGTTTTATTTAGGTGGACCAAATGGGTAAAGCAAATGTTCATATATATAATCACATGTATCGTTGCACAAAGCTCACTTTGGCCAACTTACAGTTCTAAAAAAAGTTTTAGATTCCAACATTTAGTCAGTTTTTTTTTGTACACAGGTACACATTCATCTCTGCATCTTTAAATTAAAAAAAAAAACTGAAGAAGAATATGTTAGCCTACTGGGGGATATAATACCCAGAGATGTTTGCCTTGAAATTTATGTATGGATTCATGGGTAGTTCTACTACTTCTGATAGCTGATAGTGAAGCCCCACACAGGCATCTCCTATGTCACATGGGAGAGAATGCATGGCATCAACGCTTCCTCCCTGGATGAGACATAAGAAATGCCAGTGCAGGGCTTCGCTATCAGCGCGGCTGGAGAGGGCTGCGCTTCTTAGAGAGGATCTGGAGACTCGGGACGCCATAAAGTAGCTGGCAGAGAATAAAGATGGCGCCTACAACATGGAAGTGATGTACAGCACTTCTTTACAGGTAAGAATTTAATTTTTTTTTTAATTGATAATAAAATGCATATAATAAAAGTTAATTATTAAATGTGTTTCTTTTTTTTTTGGCCATGCTGTTCCTTTAAGTAATTAGTGCTCCAAGTTCAATGGATGATCTGCTCAGTTCACAGTAAGCCACCGTAAAGGAATTTTTTTCTTTTGTGTCAAACCAAAGTATACTGTTTAGCAAGCAAGACATTACAGAATTTTGCTGTGCTAGCATAAGGAAGGCTGATTGTTTTACCAACACAGTGGCCCATCTTACCTTATGGCTGTGATACAAGCAGCTTTTGTAACAGGAAAATAAAGCCCCATAAGCTGATTCAGACCACAAAGCTGGAAAAACATTATTTTCATCTGTGCAGTCTGGTAAGCTTATCAGCACATTGCTTTAGATATAAGGCCTGTTCGAAAGAAAAAAATCGCAGTTTTCAATTTATAGAAAACTGTAAAACTTTGACAACAAAACAACTGATGTGTATAGATTACTGATGTGTAAATAGGATTATTTTAAACAGAAGATTTGGATATGATTATAAAATGTATGAGGTAATAAATATGACCATGTCAAATTGAAAAGTGTTTACTGTTTGGACATGAAATTTTAGTTGGCTTGTAGATCACGTCTCTGTATTATGTACTCTTCATACAAAATAGTGTATGGTAAATACCAAAGCTTATATAGTTGGAACCAAAAGTTTACATACACTATATAAACAGACACATATGCCTGTGTTTCTCACTATCTGACATGAAATCAGAATAAACCTTACCCATTTTAGGTCAATTAGGGTTCCCAAAATTATTTATATTTGCCAAATGCCAGAATAATGAGAGAGAGAGAGAGTTCATTTTCCAAGACATTTTTAATACTTTCTGCAAAGTCAAAAGTTTACATACATTTCATTACTATTTGGTAGCATATTATACTACCAAATACAGCGTAATGATTTTGCTACAAAAATGTATTCCTTTAAAATTAATCTTACACCTCAATGTCTGGAACAATCTATTCTACTTTCACAGATCCCATCAAAAACATTTTCTCAGAACCCTTCTACTTCCAAAATTCAACTGCAGCCAAAATGAACAAGTTGTAGATGCCGCAACCCAGATCAAACACATAGCAAGGATGTTGTTCTAACATTTCAAACAACATTTACATAGGTAGTAAAAAAATAAAACCACTAATGAAAGCCTACGAAAATGCCAATCACTTTCATTCCTAAATGGGATGTGGGAAGAAAAATGAATCATACAGTATTTATCCCCATTTATTTTTAAAAATAAGATACAGGATTTAACTATTTTTTACACCCTTACACACTACAAACAAACGTTTGATGGCGCTACATAGTACTAATAGCTAATACTTCATGGTAAACATATTTTAACCCCTTACAGGACAGACAACCAATTTTGTTGTTCAAGTTGCTCATTTAAATTATTGCCATGTGTGTTTTTAAAACAAATGTAAATCAATTAAAACAGGCTTGTGCAGGAAACTGAATATTGATCTTTAGGGGACGCTGTAATGTGCATGCAGAGTACACATAATAAAAAGCCTATTTTTCCACATGGTTGAAATGCATAAATGCCAAACTTCAATTGAAAAATAATAATACCCTTTTATTGGAGCAGTAACATTCAAATTACTTTACTTTTTCAATATCCAAATTGTTTAGTGTTCCTACAAAGAGGAACACTTTATTTGTGAATCCAGTTTTAAAAGAAACCAATAAATTCCTTAGTAGCATTTTAATGCATGCCTAATGCATGTACAGTATTCTTATATTCAACAGCTCCACATACTATATTTTATACAGAGTCCTTATGGAGAGTGCCTCTGGAGGGTCAAAAACTTACTTGAAGTCTTAGACATCTAAGACTATTTTGGACCCTCCAATTACTAATTATAATGCACTTATTTTAAAAATATAAAAATAAACGATTTAATAACTAAAAATCATCATAATATCAATGAAATTTGGGTAATCACTTGGCTAGTGTGTTTTGAAGTATATTTGGGCAGAGACATGAACCACCTACTGTTTATTACTAATTACTGTAAGGTGTATTTAAGAAGGTAGGCACAATAGAGAAAATAGTAGTGCATCTATTTAGAAGCTCTGGACTTTATGATGTCACATCAAGCACCCACTGGGACAAAACAAGTTTTTAGAAAAGATAGACAACAAGTAATTTAAAAACTAGATTATGATGGGGAAGCAGAGGCAATGAGGACCTATAAAGGCCACAGGGTGGTATCAGAGGATCTCCAGGCAAAGGTGAAAGACTTCAGCAGGTTCAAGATTAATTAGAGCAAGCTTGCATATCGGATGACAAAAGCAATTTATAGTTGCACTAGCATGATTCAGAAATGATATGTGGAATCTGTGAGTTACCCCAAGTCCCAGGCTTGGGCCTGGCATGAACCTGAGAGAAGGCAGACAAAAGGAGAATTGACACTTCTAAGTTATGGTGTTGGAGCTATGTTGCGCATCTCATGGACAGAAAGCAAGGCAATCCTGGAGAATGTCAAACCAAACATAACATTAGAGGGCAAAAACACCAAGCAAGCTAATTTCCTGGAAAACAATAATCCTTGGCATAGTCAACTAAGAAGAAGTTATCTGCAAAGTTAACACTGGAAGGACACATTTGAAATAGACACAAACATGCACATGAAAGATCTAAAAAAAAAAAGCAGTCTAAAGGGCGAAATTTATTAAAATCGGTAAATTACCGATATCGACCATCAATATCACAATAGCGGTAATTTACCAATATCGATATTGAAATTTATCGATATCACGATCGTGATATTTTGGCAGTTCTGCCATTGAAATCAATGGTTCGGCTGAAATTTGATATCATAATATCGGTAAAATTCCGTCCAATATCGCGTTTAATAAATTTCGCCAAAAAAATTACAAATGATGGGAGAATGGGATTTGAAAACAGAGGTAACAACTAAACAAACATTAATACAAGAAGTAGGTGGATATCCGAGGTCAAAGCAAGAACATCAGCAGATTCAGCTTCTTACCTGACATCTCACCTGGCTTCCTTCTGTACCTGAAGCAAGCTAAGATATACTACCACTGGCAATAGAAAAACCATTTAAATGCAAAAAAAATGTAACTGTTAATTAAGAATACAGTAATTATTATTAATAAATAGCACAAATGCCTTAACTATCTGAATCTTAGAACATGCAATGATTCCATTAAAAAATATACAACAGTTTAAGTAGGAATAGGCAGATGAAAGCACAATGCATATCTGGTGTGACCATGCATCACTTCATGAAACAGCATGAACACTACTATTCTGTGACAGCATGGTCACCTTGATTATATACATGGATCCAAAGGATTAATCACACTATTACTTTCCTATATAGTAGTGCAGTATTCTTTTATGTTTTTTTGTATTTATTACACATGTACTTGATTAAAATAATTTCTCAGACATGCTGACTAATCCAGACATTGACTAACACATTATGGCAGCTAAGAAAGCATATATTCTCATCGATTAGTATTCAAACGCATCTTTGTGACTAACATGTGAACTGGAGAATAAAACCAAATACAGTGCAGTCAGAAAGGATTCAGATCCTTTTTCTTTTCCACATATTACATTATAACTTAATTCAAAAATAGATAATATACATGATATTCACATTAGTATTCTTTGCAATGACACACTAAGCTGAGCTTAGGTGTATCACGTTTCCAATAATTATCCATGAGATGTTTCTACAACTCGATTGGAGTTCATCTGTGGTAATTAAAATTGCCTGGACATAATTTGGAAAGGTATATACCTGTCAAACTAAGCCAAAGGAATTGTCTGTAGACCTCTGAGATGGGATTGTGTCAAGGAACAAATTTAAGAAACAGTACCAAAACTGTTGCAGCATCTCCAGGAACAGAGTTACATTCATCATTCTTAAATTGTTTCTGAACCACCTGGGCACTACCTATAGCTGACTTCCCTCCTATACTAGGCATTTAAGTGAGAAAGGTATTGGTCAATGAGGTAACCAAGAATGATTGTCACTCTTACAAGAGTCCAGCTGTGGAGACAGGGGAAAACTTCAAGATTACCAACCATGTTTCAGCAATCTAACAATCTTGTTTGTCTCAAGCCTAAACCATTTCAATCTTAAAGCTGAGTGTCCATTTTGACTGGAACCAGGTACAACTTCTCACCTAAAAAAAATACAATCACTACAGTAAAGCAAGGCAGAGACATGTTCATGTTGTGGGGATGTTTTTAGCTGCAGGGACTGTAAGATTACTAGAATTGAGTGAAAGTTGAACATAGCAAAGTATAGTGAGATCCTTGATCTAAATCTGGTCCAGATCATTTTGGACCTCAGGTTATAAAAAAGATTCCCAAGAGGAATGCAACTCTAAGCAAGTATGTGAATGTCCTGAAGGAAACAGATTTGAGCTGTGTATCAATGAATTCCCAAACAATATATCTTCAGAAGATCTACAGAGATAATTGGTATCAAATTTCCAAAATCCCAGTACACCAATCTTGTCACTAAGAAGATTGTAAAAGTGCCTCATCAAAGTACAGAATAAAGGGTGTGAATAATTATCTGTCATGTTTCAGATTTTTGTTTGTAATTAATTGGCACAGATTTCATAGTTTTGTCATTAAGGGGCATTGTAGGTTAATAAAATGCATATTATCCATTTTAGAGTTAGGCTAGTCCATGTGCAAAAAGTGAAGTTATCTGAATATTTTCTGAATATACTGTATATCTGTACAATTTTGGGATTGTGGAAAGATAATACAAAGGATTGTTATAAAACAGGGGCGGCAAACCTTTTTGGCACGGAGTGCCAAAAAGATGAGGTTACTCACCAGCGTATCCCCCGAAGTGCCGCCGTTGGTGAGTGACGTCATTACGCTGGTGTTGGGGGAGGAGCGCGCATGCATCAGGGGAGGAGAACTCCCCTGTGAGTGAGCGGTCCTTCAGTGCAGGCCACGGACCCGACCTGAAAACTGTCAGATCGGGTCCGCGGCCTGTACTGAAGACAGGCCTGGTGACGGCTCGCATGCCAACAGAGAGGGCTCTGCGGGCCCTCTCTGGCATGCGTGCCATAGGTTCGCCATCCCTGTTATAAAACAACTAGCATATTTGTATCTTACATATTGGATGCTTATGTAGAAAGCATCTAGATCAGTGGTTCTTAACCGGAGTTCTATCGAACCCTAGGGGTTTGGTGAGTCTGTCTCAGGGGTTCGGCGGAGCCTCCGCAATGGAGGTCAAGACACTTAAGTCAAGTGATTTATAACTAAAGAAGGGTTCAGTGAATGTGCATATGAAAGTGGTAGGTTCAGTACCTCAAACAAGGTTAAGAACCACTGATCTAGATATTGTCAGGAAATAATAGAGGATGGAAAGCACAGTTGTGAGGATGGAGTTGATATTTAATAAGGTTAATACAAAGCATAATTTAGAACTCTGTACAGGATATTTTATATATTGGAAAGACAATTGCTTACATATTCTACTGACTTGTCACTTTTTCTTCTGAGCAATAGAGCCAGTGGCTGAATGGAATCCTAAAGTTAAAATGCAGCGCTATTTCTTTATTACCTTTATGAATTTGACCTAATATCTTTATCAAATAGAAAAAACTCAGCACTCGGCACTCTTTAAAATTTGGATTTTAACCAATTTTCCATTGTTTAACAATCATTAATCTACATTAAAGGTATACATATATTATTTCAATATCCACTTAACAAGCACTGGCAGTGTTTAATAAAGTCAAACATAGTTTTTACTTGAATAAACAAAAAAATTGGAAGTTACATTGTCACTTTCTATAGCAGTCACAAACTGATATTATCTGTCTCCTGGGTATAAAAATGACTCCTTTTACATAAGAGGAGTGCTTTGGCTTAGTATAATTATGTCTATTGCCAAACATTAAAACAAAGAAAGCAAAGTAATGCCTGTGACATGCAGAATTCTAATGTTCCATCACACTTATGCCAACTATTAATAGGAGAACTCTTTCTCTAGCCAGAGCCATGGAAGGACAACAATAGTGTGCCAATCCTGTGCTTGCCATTTCATCATACTGTTCATAAAAACTTCCATTAAATTCATGGTATACTGTATGCGTTAATGTATAAATTAAGAGGAGACAAGCTAACACCCAATATGTTTTCCTATTCCCACATGTCTAAAACAGTGTTTTAAAAACTCCATAAGCAAATCATGCAAAGATATGTAACTTTGTTATTAGCTCTACAATGTCTACTCTTTAAGTGCACCCTACTGCCTTGCATAGCATGTGGTAGAATTAAACAGAACAGTTCACCGTATGCTATGTAGTTAGGTGGTTTTTTTCTGCTGTGCTGGATCCTGGGTTCAATTCTATCCTAATAATCATGTGCATGAAGTTTCTTTGTCCTTGCATTGGCTTTTTTTACCAAAATCATTCTCTGTTAATGGAAACTTAACTAAACAGGTCCTAGTATGTGTGTGTGATTGCTTAGGGAAAGAAGATTGCAAGCTCAACAGTGCAGGGTATAATATATACATAATTTGTCATTTCTGCATACTATTTGGCTACATCTTTTTAAAATCTGATATCATACAGTCATATGAAAAAGTTTGGGCACCCCTATTAATCTTAATCATTTTTAGTTCTAAATATTTGGGTGTTTGCAACAGCCATTTCAGTTTGATATATCTAATAACTGGTGGACACAGTAATATTTCTGGATTGAAATGAGGTTTATTGTACTAACAGAAAATGTGCAATATGCATTAAACCAAAATTTGACAGGTGCAAAAGTATGGGTACCTTTATCATTTTATTGATTTGAACACTCCTAACTACTTTTTACTGACTTACTGAAGCACAAAATTGGTTTGGTAACCTCACTGAGCTTTGAACTCCATAGCCAGGTGTATCCAATCATGAGTAAAGGATACTCATTAAGGTGGCTAATTGCAAGTTGTTCTCCTAATTGAATCTCTTCTGAAGAGTGGCATCA